>JAOXOE010044572.1:0-37874 GCA_028565055.1 Phoeniculus purpureus | reverse complement strand
GGCAGGGGGGTTGGACTCGATGATCTCTTGGGTCCCTTCCAACCCCTAACATCCTATGATCCTATGATCCTATGATGTTATGGGAGACTGTGTCAAAAGGCTTACTAAAATTGAGGTAGACCACGTCCACTGGTCTCCCAGCATCCACCCATTTAGTCATGACATAATAGAAGGCTATGAGATTAGTCAAATATGATTTCCCCTTGGTAAATCCATGCTGACTATTTCTGATTACCTTGTTGACATCAATATTCTTAGAGATGACCTCCAGAATTAACTGCTCCATCAATTTTCCAGGGATGGAGGTGAGATCACTGGTCAATAGTTGCCTGGATCTTCCTTTTTACCCTTTTTAAAGACTGAAGTGACATTAGCTTTCCTCCAGTCCTCAAGTACCTCTCCCGTTAACCACAATCTCTCAAAAATAATGGAGAGTGGAAGACCAATAACATCAGCCAGTTCTCTCAACACTCTTGGATGCATCTCATCAGGACCCATAGATTTATGAGTATTCAACTTTTATAATTGATCACTAAACCAGTCCTCTTTAACCATTGGAAAATCTTCCCTCTTACAGGCTATCACTCCTACCTCCTGGGTCTGCAGTTCCAAAGGGCTGGTCTTAGGAGTAAAAACTGAAGCAAAAAAGTTATTATGCCATTTTTATATAAGATATAAACCTCAGCCCACGTATGGGCCCCCTGGGGCTGGCTTATTTCACTGTCTTGTATTCTTGATGGCCAATTCTGGAGCTAGTTGTGAACCAAGCAAGTTTTGTGCTGAGGTTAGATCTCAAGGGGAAGAAGGGCTGCTGGGGTCTAGGCAATCCCTATCCTGTCTAACTTCAGTGTGTTATCATTTTTCTCACCCAGCTTGCTAAAAGTTTTACAAGCCTATTGTTTCCTAGCCACCAATGATGTATTTTGGAACAACCCTTAATATAGCACCCTGTCTTTATCAGCCCACTGTGCTTTTTGTTCTCTACAAAAGCAAACTAGTATTGCTTGTTCACTAGCCCAATAGCAGTGGCAACATTGAGGAGAGAAACCAAGACAAACAAAACTGATTAGGGCAAAATTTGCTTTCAGAGAACCTATTTCTGTCACAGGGGGATGGATAAATAAAATAGTGTTTCAATAATTTATGCGGTGCGCACAGGAGAAACATTGAAAATGTGAAACAAAAAATGACATGTAAAGAATAACTGAAGTTGGTAACTGCTTTAATCAGCTCAGGTGATAATTCTAAAACAAATGGAAATATTGCCCTCGTTTTCAGCTCTAGAGCAGCAAAAGGCTTTTGGATCTGAGTTCCTCTCGCAGAAGTTCACTGCAGTCTCGTTCTCATTGCAGTGTGGGACCTGATAGGATGTGGCCACAACCTGCACATGAACTCCCCTTATCACTGAGAGGTCAGAATGAAGGTGGAGGAGACAGATACCCAACAGCTTGTCCTCAGCTCAAGACTTGTTTTGGGAACACAGTTAAGTCCCTTCACTGCTTTGTGCCTCAGTTTATCTGCTTGTAATAGAAAAGTATTTATCTGCTTCCTTGGGGCATCCTGAGCTGAAAGGAGTATCATGCACTGAGAGCATTTAATCTCCCTAATGAATGATGAGCACCTTTGTCTTCTTTTTACTCTCCTGTACATCTTCTTGGTCACAGCCTCCTATGTCATGGGCACAGGTTCCTATGTAATCTCAGATAAAAAGAGAAAAAGTTGCCATAGCATCAACTTGGTGCTCACTGGGAAGGTGAAGAGGAGCAAGTGGGGCTGCTTGGGGCCTGGGCAACCGTGGGGCTGAAGCAGGAAGGCAGCTGGGAGGGCACAGGGGTGATACTGGGGGACCCTGCACCTGCAGTCATGCAGTCGGTCTGTGCAGGGGTCGAGGTCTGGGTCTGACAGTTCGTCAATGCAGACCCTGAGTGTAGGGCTCCTGCAGGATTTATGTGGAGGAGCGCTATTGTCTTGCAGGAATTCTTTGTGCCGCTGCTTGCTTTTGTTGGTCTGCTGGAGAAAGGGGCAGGTCACGGAGTGCAGGTCCCAGCCCAGGGCAATGGTGGTGGCAGCCGTGGGAGACTTGAGGCACCTCTGTTGTCTCAGAAAGGTGGGGTCCCGAAGGGCTGGGACTGGGAAGCTGCAGGCACTGGGTGAGAGGCTGCTGAAGTTGAAGCCTCTTTTTCTGTCTCTCCCTCTCCTTCTCTCTTTCCCCTCCATCCCTGCCTGCCCCCCTCTCCTGCCAGCCCTTTGTCGACACTTGATCATTTACATCAAGTTGACATTCGCAGAGTTTACTCAGGGGTCTGTAATTGTATTCTTTCACCGGTTCTGCATTACCAACCATGAAAATGGAATCTTATCATCCCTGACCAATTTTTAATGTACAAAATGATTTGGCCGAGGTTCAAAGGGAGTCACAATTGAAATCAGGTGAATGATACATGTAGGGTTTTTTTCACTTTCTCCGTGCCTTGATTTGATTTTTCTCGTATGGCATACAGGGAAATGTAGCTTATTTTTATGTGTGTGTGTGTGTGTGTACCAGCTATATAAATGCATGCATATACTCTGCCCATACATCGGCGCACTATCTGCCTATCCGTATTGTGTGTACGTATCACTCAAATTTACACATTTGCAATGCAAGGGGTGACAATGAAATTTGCTCTAATCCTTAAAAAGCAATCAAAGAATTGGAAGAGGGTTAAAGCCTGCTGATAGTGCACTGCGATTAATAGGACATTATTAAATAGCCCCCCTCCTTCAGCTCCTCTTCCCTCCACCTCCCTCCCCCGCCATCTTGCCAGATGAAAAGAGGCCTCAGAGACAAAATAAATAAATAAATGAGGTTACATTTACATTATAAAGAATAGGGAAGAAAACAATAGGGAATCCTCCTCACTGAAAGGAATACCATCTCCAAAGGGACAGAGTCCTCAAAGTATGGGGGGGAAGGGGAGATCCTGCTCTCAAATATCATTAGAATGTTTTTTATCTCTTGGCAGTTTCATATTGTGGATAATATGGACGTTTAAAACTCAGTCAAGCTGCTTCTTTCAAGAGTACAGTTCCTTAAGATCAAGGAACCTATCAACTTACATAGCTCCCTCAGCTACCTTATCTGAGTGCCTCACAAACAGGAATGTATTTATCCACACAATCCCTGGGCAGGAGTGAAATGTTCTTGTCTCCATTTTATAGATTGAGGAGAATGACAAAGAGACTCAAAGCTCCAAACAGCTGCTGGTTTGGGAGGGCCTGACTTGAAGCACCCACATCCTTCTACATTTCGTCTTCTGCAGGAGCTGCCCCTCCATTCTTCTGACATGAGGGTAGAGACTGTACCTGTATTTCTGCATGAAATGAATGGTTTCCCAAAACTACACTAAAGAAATGCTGGGTTTGACACTTCGGAGTCATTGGCTGTTTTTAGAATAAGTGGCTTCCATAAGGTCATGCAGAGAGCAGGTGGCCTTCCTGGGACCTGAACTTGGCCTTTTCCAGACACAGTATGCTGATACCTAAGACAGTAGAGTTATGTGCTGGCAAGGGAGTGAATGTGTACGTTGTGTCTATATGTACTTGGAATATCGAGAGAAGCAAGAGAAAGAGCTTTCTGTTTAATGCTCAGAATGGACCAGTGATGGCTGAATTGCTTTATCCGTAACAAGTGTCTTGTGGGAAGAGGGGTATTTCCATGTGTCATCACTAGGTAAGAGATGTGTGCACGGCTTCCATGAAGGCAACATGTGCAATGACAGTGGTGCAAAGAGGTTTCAAGTACTCTTAGAATTAATATTTTCTGGGGATGGGACAATAGTATATCTGGTAAGGCAACATGACTTTGGTGGTAATTTTAGTGTTGAAGTGACTGGTAAAGCAAACAGCATTTCAGGATGCTCTGCTGGTGACATCAAACTCAAAGCTCTGGGAAAAAGACAAAGCAAAACCTGGAAGCAAACGTAAGCCATATGGGCTTCAAAGTTAATCTTGTGACTGAATTCTCACAGGTTTCTCCGTGTTTTGTGCAGGATCCATTTGTCTTAATTGGCAAATTGAGTTATTTGACATGTGCAATTTTAATCATACTCTGATTCTTAAGAAACTCTCCCCGAAATATTTGACCACTATGAAAAAAAACAACTAGTTCCTTTAAGCAATCATCCATTTTTCTAATTTTTGGTAGAACTCCAAAATTGGGAATTTTCTGAAATCAGTGTCCTTATAGCCTTTTTGCAGTGAAATAAGCGTGAAACATCCGCTTCTAAAATTAACCATGGACTTCTGATAAATAATGTTTTGGGAAAAAGTACAAATGTCTCTGTAATCTGTGTCTCTTTAATGGTGATTTTAGTGGCAGAACATAGACCCTTCTGAAAGTTCTCATGCAAGTGTTGGTTGCATACTCTGCTTCTCATCTCACTGCTGCTGTGATTTTATACTAAAGACTAGAGATTAGCCTGACCAGTACAAAATTATTGTTCATTTCCCAGATGTGTTCAGATAATGTTTTGATGTTTTATAGTGAACAGTGTTACTAAAAAAGGATTTGCATACTCCCTTTGGAGTTGTTCTGGCAGGGCGGTTTTCCAGACTGGAGTCAACACATTGCACACACAATGACTGGGAGGAAGCAGTTGATTTCTTTACTTCAGAAGTATTCAGTGACACATCTGAAAATGTGATGATGGTTAAGCACCGGCTCAAAGATGACAAAAATCAAAGGAAGCTTTTCTATGCAAAGCTTTGTTGCCATAGTCTATGTTGTTGAAAAAGTGCATGTTGGTGACAAAGTAGTTGGCTCAGCTACTCCTCTCATACAGAAACTGCTTGACATTGTCATGAGAGAAATCAACAGAGCTGCAATTGTAAATAAGGGTCTCCTTGATGCAAAGGCAAAGGCAATGTTTTCTAAGGAATGTAAAATGGGAAACAACAGTAAGTTCCTGCCTGTGTTCCAGGACACTGATTAACAGGATTGGTGATTGTCCCGGGAAACAGGACTATTTTTTTTTGACTATTTTTTTGCTTGGTTGTGGGGAACAGGAAATGTGAAGAAACGTATTAGTGCAGCTATTTTAATGGATTTTTCAGGAAACAAAAAATGATTTAGATTTCTGCTCAGCAAAAAAAGTACCAGAACACAAATATAAATGCACTAACAGACTAATACTGGGAAGGTGAGAAGTGTTAATTTTCTGTTTTAGCCTGACACTGTGTGTGCTGTGTGACCTCGTAATGTCCATGCATGCTAAAGCTTTGTAGTTTCAGCATGTTCCAGACAAAATGTTGGAAAACTGGCCATACTTGGCTTCAATGAAATCACTGTGAGTAACCTGGGAATCTGAAAAGAAGATGCTGATGATGTCAGGATGATGGTTCTGATTCTAGCAAAGGTGAGCTGTCTTGCAGAGTGTTGAGATATTTTTACTCACAGTTAATTGTTGTAGTCTAAAATTAATGATTTAATAAAGACTTTAACTTTCTTTGGTCATTGCTGAGGTACATATCCTTGTCAATATCTAAAAACATTTCAGTCTTTTAGATAGAATTTCAATATAACTTCTGTATTTAGCTTTACTCTGAAAATTATTATGTATAGTATATATCATTACTCAAGCTGATCTTCTGGTTTTGGTCACAGTGATGTAGAGCATAGTAATACATAGTCTTTCTTAGATAAGAATGAGATGAAAATTTATAACTGGCTGTAAGTATCATTATGAACATCTACAGTAAAATATGGTTTTAGCTGTTGGTTTGCATTAACGTAGGATCACCTGTATCACAGGAGCATTCCTGACATTTTCCAGAGTTAGAAAGATTTATCCTTGGGCTAAAGGGAAATGCCACAGGCAAAAACTGTGATAAATTGCGAGAGTTTTTTCATAGCAGATTATCTGCAATTAGTACTAAAAGAAAGGCAGCTGTACAAAACCACTACACCCCCCCACCAAATCATTTCAGGAATCAAAACATCACGACTAAAACTACCTGCTTAAACACTTTTAGTTTGGAGGAGTAGTGCGTGAAAAAGAGGAGCTCATTAACTAAATCTCAAAAAAGCACAGAATAGCAAGTAATTAAATTATCTCCTCTGGGATACTATCATTTCACAGGAGATGTGTTAATCTTTGGAGAAAAAGAAGATTGAGAGTTATCCAAAAAGAAGTAATACAAACTCAAAGTAAAAGCTGGGGCAAACATTCTCATGCAGTTGATGGAAAGAGCTAATGGAAAAGGCATTTTTGTACTAACTATTCTGTATGTTAACTTCATTTTGTTGAATGCAGTTTATCATAGGAAGGTATTGAGAAACCTGAACAAAACCTGAGTTTTGATCTCATAAAATACACATCAGGATATATCAAACTAGAAAAGATCTGGGGAAATAAAACTTTCAGAAATCTTATCCTTAGAACTGGTAAAGTGTTTCATTTTTATTATTTAATTTATTTCACCATTAAGCTGACTCTGCTCTGATTATTACCAGAATTATAGTTTGGGGGTGTGATGGCCCAATCAGCATCATACATTGGGTTCACAGCTGAGCTTTGTTTTCTGTGATGCAATCCCTCAGGGCTGTGCATACTTGGCTGAATTGTGTTTACAGAAGAATGAAATAAAGTCATTCTAACTCTGTTTCAGCTGCTTGCCTAATTCACAATTGGTGCATGGATTGACTGGAAAGGCATGTGCTCCTAGCACCCAAGAAGAGAAGGTGTCACCAAGGTAGGGAGCTGAATCTTATTGTCTGTTTTTTACCATGGAAAAAGATATATCTACTAGCAAAAAGCAATAGTTTTCAAAGAAAAACCTGGTTTTTTACAAATTGCATGCTTGGGCATGGGGTATGTCATAAAATACCAGTTGCAGTCAGAGTTCTGATATTCTTAACCCACATGGTCAGTTGTAAAGAGTGCAGTTGCTTCTCTTTTTGAGATGGTTGTGATTGCGTACAGAAGCAGCAAGGACTTTGGAAGGGAGGTTGTCCTTTTCATGTTGGCAGAACAGGATAGGGCTGTACTCGTAGGGCAGCTGTATTTTGTGCAACAGGGTAGAGAGTTTCTTGCTTAGTTGCACCACAGACATTACTTTCTATTGTCCTTTAATACCTTTAGAAAAATGGTTCTAAGTCTTCCTAGATTTTCTTTTTTCTTCCTTTTTTTGATCTCTGTACTGAATCTGTTTAGTACTGTCATACAGATTTTTCTTTGTCCAGCTTTACATGACATGCCTAGCGTTGTAATTTCTCAGTATATAGGCAAATATGAATTTGAGGAAATATTAGTGAGATGATTTTTGAGTGTCTGTAAAATCAGAAGTTTTTCCAAGACAATGAAAAAAATTTTATCTAAGGAAGGTTATGGGCTCCAGAAGGAGCCCATAAGGAAGGTTTAATACTCCAGAAGTATTAAAAAAAATAGAAAGAAGAATGAGTCTAAATGTGTTCTTGGGTTCTGGCTTTCTGTTGTCTCTCAAAATTTTTCGTCAGACAGGCTAACTTTCCTAAATTAAGTTACTTGTCCATCGCCCAAAGCACTGTGAATATCTCCAGCTGCAGCTGAAACACAAGCTGAATTCTTTTCCTTACCAGGTCTACAAAGTTCTACAGAGTTTAGTTGCCTAAGTTTCTTGGTTATGTCACAAGAAATCAGTGCAGAAGACAGTGGATTTTTACCTCTGCAAAGTAGAAATAAGAGAACGACATGCACTTAGTGGTTTTCTGAGTAGAACCATGCAATTAACACCCTGAGAGTCCACAGTCACAGAATCACAGAACCACTCTGGTTGGAAAAGACTCCTGGGATCATCGAGTGCGACCATCTACTCTACCTTACAAGTTCACCATATCCCTCGTCCAAACGAACTTTAAACACATCCAGGGATGGCGACTTAACCACCTCTCTGGGAGAAGTAATGTGGAATAGAGGCACCTTTCCTTTTCCAACATCCAGCCAAGCTTAGGTCTGCATGCCAAGAGTATAACCT
Organism: Phoeniculus purpureus; assembly: GCA_028565055.1. Lineage (NCBI taxonomy): Eukaryota > Metazoa > Chordata > Aves > Bucerotiformes > Phoeniculidae > Phoeniculus > Phoeniculus purpureus. The sequence goes on along the minus strand of JAOXOE010044572.1, from coordinate 29,882 downwards.
GTTGCCGCTTTAAAAATTTTACTCATTATTCGAGATGCTGTCAAGTCAATCTAGTATCAAAACTGAGGTTTTGTAAATCAGTGATGTATAACGCCTGGCAGCAATAGAAAAGCTGCCATGATGTTAAAATAAGTCTCAGGGAATCTTAATTTTAAAGAAGCAGCATTTCTCTGCACTATTTGTTACTCAGACATCTCTGTATCCTCATGTGTGAAAAACAGTCAGCGAACCTGATTAGAAGCAGGCACAATCAATACAAGTGAGATTGATTCCCCCTTCCTTCAGTCTCTGACTTGTATTTGAAAAGTAAACAGTGTAAGTGGGGGGATGTGACTTTGTTTTGATAATCTTCTGCTTTTTAAGTACAACTGAATGCAATTTTCTTCCCCTCCCTTTTATAAAAATGAGATTACTAGGCTTTATTTTATCATCACTTTTCATGCAAATGTTTTCTACTCCTTGTGCATTTGCAAAATGAAGAATAATTTTTGGCCTCCAATTATTTAAATTATTGACAACTACTTAGAAAAGGATGGCACTGATCAGGCCATTTACCTGGGGTTGACCTAGAGGTCTAGTGAGTCCCTTAGCATTTGTATGGGACTGGAGTTCATGTTACGCATGGATAGGGTTAATTGCACCCTTGGTTTATAAAACATATACTCTTGAGAACCCTTTCCTCTGCCAGCTCCTTTCCAGTTATCAATCCTTTCTATTCCCTTTCTATTATCCCCTTCCTTCCATTTGCATTTCCCAGTCAGCCTTTGCATATCTTACTTTCTTTCCCTCTATTACCCACTTTTGGTCTGATCTCTGTTAGCATCTTGAAGCTACTGACTCTATGCCTTTCTAACACAATAAAGGACCATACCAGGAAAATGATCTGTCTTACAACTTTTTTCTGCTCAGACCTCTGTGTGTTGAAGCAGGTGAAAAGACAGTGATGAAATGCAAGAGTGGCTAGCCAGAGCAATTTCCATTTAACCAAACCATATGGAAAAGGAACATGGTTAAATGCAGTGGTACCTGAATCTACTAGAAGCTCAAATACTAATAGTTTTGCTTCTGCAGATACCTCCTGCCCCAAAGGAGATGCACAAAACTAGCAGTGATTCTACAGAATCCCCCATGTCAGTTGTTTTGGCCATATGCAGTAAGTTATCTAGGTTCATGAAATGTTGGGAGAGTTTAAAGACCGGGGAGGTAGTGCCTTATTTTGTTCTCCCTGTTCTTGTCTCTCTAAACTGCCCCAGTGTTCAACCAGAAAATGCAGAGCTCTGTGGATAGTTCTTTGTTTGGAGTTTGAACGCTCTTAAATAAACTCTTTCTATTAGTAGATCCTGGTGACATGAGACTGCTGTACCATGTTTAATTGAAAGTGGCAAGCAAACACCGTACAACGGCTTCTAAAATGCCTGGGAGCTATCTGAAAACCTTAGCATGTTAGAGGGGAAAATGGCCTGGTTCTAACCCCCTTTCTTGAGGGAGGGAAGTGGCTGTTGAGAGGGAGAGAAAATTAACCTTCCTGTGCTCCAGAACTGTTTTATCTATGTCTGCTTTGCCTTTGGGATACTACTGAGTTTTGGAATGATTGAGTTTCCGTGAATGCTCCTTCTGTGATGTGATTATCAGAACAACTAAATTCTTGTTAATTGACAGTGAGTTTGTTCAGGTGCTAATTATTTTTTGTTTGTTTTAAGAGAGTTTGGCTGTGCCAGTGCACTTGTTTGCATTTGCTATAAAATACTGTACTATGTGAGAAACAAGGTAAGCTGAGATGTAGACAGCTGAAGAAATTTAGGAAAGGGCACTCCCTGTTCTGTGTACTGAAAGCTAAATGGCAGCCTGGTGCCAACAGGAGGGAGTGACATTTATAGCATCTAACAGTTAGAAACCCCTCAGATAAACTACCCTTACATCTCTTGGTAGGAGTCCTTCTGGCAAAGAAGATCACCTTTAATAGGTTAAGAAACTACTTATTTTCAGTCTTTGGTATAAAATAAGCATGATTTCGATGATGATGTTTACATAGTGGTGTTTTTTGTAAACAACTGTTTAAACACTTTATTTAGAACATTGTTGAAGGATGCACATAATGTGTCAGTGGGTTTTTTTCATTTATTAATTCCAAGAATAAGCCCGGTGAATGGCATTGTAGCCTACTCAAATTTGTTTACCTCTCTTTTTACATCAGTTCTTCTACCAGTCTAAGGGTTTACGAGCAGTAGATAAAGCTCTTGCTTAGCTGCTTAAGTGTGGTGGTTTTAGAATTCTGCAATGAGACTGTAATTAATCCTGTGGCGCAGTTTCGGCAATTTTGCATACATCCTTCCAGAAGGGGGAAGCTAGCAAGGTACTGTATGGGACCATGATGACTGTGCAAGCACTTTCTAGTGTTTTGATACTGAAGCCCTTGTAGCTTTATTTCATTCATAAATGACTGAGCTAAATATTTCTTTTAGCCCTATTAACATCAAATTAAGGTCCTTTTCCTAGGAGATAATTAGTTGATACCCTCATTGAAGTTCCAATTTATTGTGTAAGAAAAGATTGTAATTGGACATTGTTCCAACCCAATACTGAAGAAATCACACGCAGAAGTGGTTGTTTTTGTTCCAGTAGCACATGCCTCTTCTTAGGGTAAGTTTATTTGTGTTGCAGAGCAGCCTTTAATTTCTATTTATGATGTAGTCTTTTGTGGCCTGTGTGTGCAAGGCAAAGGCACCATTTTGCAGACCAGAGGTGAAACCACAACTACTACACCACAAATTATCCTGGGACTATAGTGTCTCACCTCTGAGGTCATTAAGTAGAAATGGGGAAAGGGGGAAGATGGAGAGAATCCTCTATAAAGAAGAAAGAGTAAAATGAATATCTAGAGTGATTTGGAGACTGTAGATGATGACAAAAAAGTAGCTGGCACGCTCCGAAGAGCGTGTATTGGGTTTGTGTGACAAGGTGGGGGCTACAGAGGTGACTTCTGTGAGAAGCTGCTAGAAGCTTCCTCTATGTCAGACAGAGCTAATGTCAGCTGGCTCCAAAACAGACTCACACCTGGCCCAAGCTGAGCCCATCAGTGATGATGGTAGCACTTCCGCCACACCATATTTGAGAAGTGAGAAAAGTTGCTGTGCAATAGCAATTGGAGTTGTAGGGAGGCCAGAGTTCAGACACAGTCCCTAACACTGTCAAGAAGAAATGATAGATCAGATATGCTTGTTTATTACCCCTTTCCTCCCCTACTTTTTTCCTCTTTTTTCCCTTCCCAGCAGGAATCAAAACTTACTTTCCCCAGATTCACTTTGAAATAAGTTCTTTAAAAAGCTAAGTTTTGTGATGTGTCTCATTCTGATTCTCTCAGTCAGCTTGTCCACATTGTTAAACTCCCTGAGAATTTGATTTTTCTATGCCCTTGGATTGGGCTTGAGTGTAGGTGCAGTTTTGCTCAGGATTTGAAAGCATTACTGGGGCTATGTTCAGAAGCCTCTTTCTCTTTAGCCAGTACAATCATTCTCTCAAAGACCTGTGTCTGGGATTAATATTTTATGCATGAGATGTTTCATGTACAGTAGTGACATAATAAGAAGAGGCATTTTATTAGTTTGTGCATGCAAGAAGAATGGATTACAGAAACAGGAAGTGTGTAAGGACTTGCCTTAAGATGCCATTTTTATTAATACCGGAGTTCATCATTTCAAGGCAAACATGGTTCATGCTTTTTAGGTTTTTATTTTAAATTTGCCAGGCCCTGTCTGAACAGGTAGCACCCCATTTATTTGTGTTCTTCATGCATATCTTGCACAGAAAATAGCCCATGTGGAAAGACAGCAAACAGATAGCTGCAGCTGTTGCCACTTATGCTCCACAGCACAATTTTAGGAATTAATGGTTTCTAATCCCAAAAATAATACAGATACAGAATGGTATTACATTCCCAACTGCCAGGCTGGAGTCCCTTGCTCTTATTTCATAAATGTGTTTACAAGTGTCTGCATTAATCTCTCAACTGCAAGAAAAGCTTCAGAGATCAGGCTGGGTTTAAAGTTAAAGTTATTGACCTTTGGCAACTCATTGGTAGCCAGGGAAATACACTGAGGTATCTCTTTGTTGAAATATTTAAGACAATTGTAAGGCACTAGAGCTTCTGTCAGATAAAGCTCCTTCTGGTCTCGCCATCTACTTCACTGACTGAAAATAGATGCAAATGTTTTTGGCACTTTTGGGATATTGTTGAAGTGAAGGAATAAAACATGTTTGTCTGACAATTGCAGGTTATTAAAGACTATTAAATTGGTAATCCCTGGGAAATGGAGATAAATCTCCTTTCAGTAGCAGCAACAGAATAACTTTTGTCTAAGGTTTTGATTATTATTATTACTTTATGGTTTTGTAAAACAATCTGCAAATTGTTCCTGACCTCTGATGTTCAAAAATCATGAATCAAATCCCTTTTTTCTCAAGACATGCAGCCAAATATTGCCCTGTCTGTCTCCTCTGTTTAAGCTTTATGAAAAGGGTCTATTTTCAAGCTCTTCTTTAGAGTAGGAGATTTTACACTTCCTGAAAAACTGAAAGCTAACGTGTTAGCATGAGCTGTGCTATGCAGAAATAACCCCAAAATATAAATATGATGGTAGAATCATGAGGACTGGATACGTTGCTCCTTAAAGCTTCTCTTCAAATAGATTTTATGGTTCATTTTGAATGGATAAAGTTATTGACCACAAGTATACAAATTAGTGGAGGAAAAGAGAAACAAACAACAACTTTTTTTTTGATAGTTCTGGTCTCCCACAGTTCCAGATGAAAACAAAGAGACATGCTAGAGCATGGTGTTGTTGAAAATCAGACTGCTGTTCATATTGCACCTCATTACCAAAGCTAGGTGACACTGACGATGTATTGACAAATAATATGCCTCTCTTCCATCCTTCTCTTCATGCTACATTAGCTTTACTCTCATCAGTAAATGTGTTATTAAAGTAAGTGATAGTCAAGATGATAGAGAAAGGAATACTGTAGCGAGCTTAACATTGACATGTTCATGCCGGTCCACTTGCTACTGACTACTTAGATCTATCTTCCTAGTTTTATCCGTTTAGTGTCAATTTTTTTGTTGTTGACCTTCAAAACTAAGTAATTTATCTATTGAATGTACAGAAAGTTTGGCTAAGCTTTTATAATCCCAGTTTGTTTTTCTCTCTCATAACTAATGGCACTCATACAGCTGTACAAGCACTGTACAGCTCCAGACAACCTCTGGCCTCTTAGTACTCAATAATACTCGGTATCTTGCTCTGTACCATCCTGGGAACTGGGAAGGAGACAATATAGGGGTGGAAGAAAGCATCCTGTACCTTGATACTTTGTACTGCAGTGAGGGGTTATTGCTCTGCAGTTGGCAAAGCACCCGGAAAGTTGTCTTCATCTTTTAACGTAGGATTTCGAAAAGGGCTGGACTTGTACTATATTGTAGTTGTCCTTGAAACACATGAGGGAGTCACAGGCAGCATCTCTATGGAGCAGCCAGTAAAATGGGGCTTGAAACTTGCTTGAATTTTCAAGACAATGGACAAAAGATTTGATGGGAAGATGAAGGAAAAACTACAAGCTCTATTTGCTTGAATCCTGAAATGATTCTTCCCCTTGCTGGGGCAGGTTAGAGAATTCCCCTTTCCCGTGCCCAGCTACACAACATGTTGGAGCTAAACATGTCCTATATAATCAGAGTACAGCGTGGGGGCATAATGCAAGATTTTTGAAAGCACCAAGCTGGAAAAATGTAAATATTTAGCAAACTTTATAATGATCCCAGGAAAAGACGATGAAAGTAAAGTTGGTGGTATGTACAATACAAAGCTCAAATGCAAGATGGAAAACCTGAAGTCTGAGAAGTGTAGTAATGAGGTGATAAGTGTGTGAAACAACAAAACAGAATGAACTGCACTGTAGCATGCAAATACTCAAGTAATTACTGTGATGCTCCTGGAAAAGAACTAATAGAGGAATAGAAGCAGCCTAAGATCAGATGAGGGATGTAAATAATTTATGAGGGAGGAGGACAGCAAGTTAATTGCAGAAACCAGAATTTACCTCTGTGAAGGGTGGAGAAAACCCTGAGCAGTGGCTGGAACACAGGCATGAAACGATCCCATAGCATTCGCTTGATGCAGCAACAGAAGGCGCTCACAGATTTTCTTGTCTCATTTACTGCAGTTCTGGTATTCAGCTCTGGGAGTGACTTGGGAAATTTGTCCTAGTCGTGCTCTTGTCAGTGTTGTCCTCCTCCTTGCCTGCTTTTTGTTTCTTTGTTTTGGTGGGAAGATTTGAGCTGGCTGATGTGGTTGCCAGCCACTCTCCATAATCTGTCAGCACTGGACTAGAGGTGGGCAGATGTGGTGCCCATCTTCAAGAAGGGCCATAAAAGAATCCTGACAACTACAGGCCTGTCAGTTTCACCTTGGTGCCAGGGAAGGTCATGGAACAGATCATCTCGAGAGCCATCATGGAGCAATTAAAGGTCAACCAGGCGATCAGGCCCAGTCAGCATGGGTTCATAAGATGCAGATCCTGCTTGACAAACATGATCTCATGCTATCATAAAGTGACCTGCTTGGTGGATGAGGGAAAGCCTGTCAATGTAGTCTATCTGGACTTCAGTCAGGCCTTTGACACTGTCCCCCACAATGTCCTCAGGAATAATCTCGCTGCCCATGGCTTGGACAGTCACATACTCAGCTGGGTGGAACACTGGCTGGGTGGCCAGGCCCAGAGAGTTGTGGTCAATGGAGTTAAATCCCGTTGGAGGCCAGTCACAAGTGGTGTCCCCCAGGGCTCAGTGCTGGGGCCACTCCTGCTCATAATCTTTATCAATGATCTTGATGAGCGGATTGAGTGCACCCTCAGCAAGTTTGCAGACAACACCAAGATGGGAGGAAGTGTAGATCTGCTAGAGGGTACCTCAACAGACTGTATTGATGGGCTGAGGATAATTGTCTGGGTTTCAAGAGTGCCGAGTCCTGCATTTTGGTCACAACAATCCCATGGAACGCTACAGACTTGGGGCAGTGTGGCTGGAAAGCAGTCTAGTAGAAAAGGACCTGAGGCTTCATATTGACTGGAGGCTGAATATGAGCCAGCAGTGTGCCCGGGTGGCCAAGAAGGCATGTATTAGAAACTGTGTCCAGCAGGAGTAGGGAGGTGATTGCCCCCATGCACTAAACACTGGTGAGGCTGCACCTTGAGTACTGTGTCCAGTTTTAGGGATCTCAGTGCAAGGGAGACATCAAGGTGCTGGAGCAAGTGTAAAGGAGGACAACAAAGCTGGTAACGGGTCTGGAGAATAAACGTTACGAGGAGAGATTGAGAGAGTTTGGGCTGTTTAGTTTGAGGAAGAGGAGGCTAAGGGGAGACCTCATTGCTCTCTATAATTATCTGAAAGGGCATTGTAGATATGTTGGTGCTGGTCTCTTCTCACAGGTAGTTAGTGACAGAACCAGAGGGAAGGGTTTCAAGCTTCAACAGGGTAGGTTTAGATTAGACATCAGGAAAAAATTCTCTACAGACAGAGTGGTCAGGCACTGGAATGGACTGCCCAGGGTGGTGGTTCAGTCATCATCCCTAGATGTGTTTGAAAGACACTTGGATGTAGTGTTGAGGGATCTGGTTTAGGGGTGAACTTGTAGAGTGGGATTGGTGGTTGTACTCAATGATACCAAGGGTCTTTTCCGCTCTGAATGAGTCTATGATTCTATGAAGATGAATGGCATGAAGATGTGACTCATTAAAGATACTGCAGGTTCTTAGGAGGCACATCTCAATGTGGAATCAAACTAAGGCTCAGCAGTAATTTGTGCTGTTGTCCTTGGTTTTGTCCACCGTGTGTCTTCCAGTTTGGATTGGTTTATGACAGTTGCTTTACAACTTAATAACATGGACATACCATGACAGGGAGCTGTCAGGCCTTTTTAAGTACTATTAAAACCTCACCTCAGGGAATATTTTAAATCAGATCAGATTATAATCAGAATGGACATTGTGTTCGGGTACTACCTTCACAAGTTCTTGAATCAGTTTATCTGAAGTAATTTTCTTAACTCTTGTGTTTCGCTCTAAAGGTCACTTTATCTACAGAAATTCTTCGTGACCTTATATCTTGTCATAAATTTTGGTGGCCTGGCAATAGTTTTTGTTATTTCCCAGAGCTGTATGTTAAGCTTTTCTTCCACAGAAATTGTTTCACAGCTGTCAGTTGGAGGGAGATGTATGTTTGTTGTGATAATTCTTAAAGAATGTAAGTCTAGGATGGACTGTTGTGACAACACAGCCTAACATCCTACGCAGCACTGGTAGCAGAAATTTCTTGGATGATTCCTGAGCTAAATAATATCTTTTACCAAAACTCTCTGATTTAAGGGTTATAGGTGATGACAAAACCTGCCCTGAGGCAAGATACTTCAATATTTTATGGCTTTTGAAATATATATCTCATTTCTTCTTTCCATTTATCAATGTATCTACACATTCTATGTAGGACCTGATGCTTTGTCTTCCCGTTTATGGTGCTTTAACTATCAGAAATATTTTCCCTGTATTCATAGCTATAATCTGAATGAAGCTCTCAATTACCTCTCTCTTCCAGCTCTGGCGGTAACACAGGCTTTCCAGCCTTTGGGGCTTCTTTTCTGGAGCTTTTTAAGCTATCAACATTTAAAAAATCTGGTCACCCAAACACGTTACGAGAACTAATTCTTGCACATTGTAAATCTGTACTCTGTTCTTTTGAAAATACTATTTCTGACAGCGTGAGGAATTTCTAAAGATATTTACCAGTGGGGTTTTAAATTAGTGGGAGTTTTTTCTTGTTTTACTTAGTTGTTGTGTTTTTAACCTCATGGAACTGGTCAAGGGGAAAAAAAAATCTAAAGAAGTGGTGGATGACTGTTTTTCTTTTTAGAAAAGAAAAAGCAGACTTGTAGGCAGGACATGATCAGCCACGTTAGGATTTTGACATTCTGTACATGCCAAGAACCCATCTTTTGCAGAGAAAGCAAGTACAATTAGAAAGGAATTAACATCAGTTTTTCCCTCAGAGTTTTTCATAGTGGTGAAATATTGCCATTGTAGCGTAGGTTTTACACTTTTTCCAAGCACCAAGGAGCCTCTGTCAGATGGACTGAACCTGACTTGGGGTTAAAGCCCTTACGTTATTTGAAAGAGTAAATGTTTACGTGATTGCAAGAGCTTGCTGATATTTCTGTGCTATGATGAGATGACAGCATCCAAAGTGCTTTCAGGCTTGTATTGGAATTTACAGGTCAAAATAAACATGGATTGTGTTTTTAATGCCAAAAAGAGCAAGGTATTTTAGGGGAAAAAAAAAATCACCTATGCATTTATTATTCCTTCTGGAAAAATTCTTCTGGAAGCAAAGCAATAAATTTTCTATTGAATACTGGCGATGAGGTTGATCTTGCTGAGGTAGGGTATTAAATAAGAAACTTGCCTCGTGCCTCCATGAGAATTTTGTTGAAGTGTGTTAATTGCCTTGTGATAAAGTCGCATTTTTTGGCAGTGAAGTTAAGGAGAGTATCGCTGATATCTTCCTAATTGCTGTAAGAAGGGGAAGTGAGGACATACTTGGAACCCCTGGACTGCAGTTGAGGTTGCTTCCCAACAACCTTCTATGCAGGGGCATTTGCTCTGCTCTTGCAGGGGCAGCTATCTGTCAGTCAAAAATGTTTTCTTCTTCACACTTCCCATTATACCTTCAAATAATAAAAAAAATACTCCATCTGCCCCAGGCCCAGTATCTCTACTTTATGTAGTGGCATATTATCAAGTTACATAAGACAGAGTAGAGTACAGGTTCATTGAATTATAACTACCAAATATGGGACTTCACTCCTGTCACTGTCTTCCCTGTTATCCCACTGTAAGGGCTAAAGCGCGTAGAGAGCTTTCAAATGCACGGGGTCTGTTAATTTCCCTACAACAGCTTTCTAAGACTCAGAACTGAGAGCATGTGATGTTAACTAACTGTACAAGGAATTGAGATGGGGAGACTTACTCTCAATTAAATTGGAGGGGGATATAACACACAAAAGAAGATAACCTTGAAGTATGATGCTGACTTCCTTGTGCTTGATCTGACAGGATTTGAGTCTGTTGATCTAAAACTCACCCTTTTCCATAGACTGGGGAGGATGACGGATGTTCAGAGGGACCTCACATTTGTAGTGGTTTTGCTCTGGGAGGCAGGAGACGTTATGATTTACTTATATTGTTGATTCGGAGTGCTTTGTTCAGAAATTTGTAGCAAATGCTGCAGTTGCTTTTCTAAACTAATGCCTAATTTTCTACATGTTCAGGGTTTTTTTTTTTCCCCTCAGTAGCAGTGGTTTATTTTGGCTGAGTCTGAAGGGTTTCACACCTCAGTTCCAAGGCCTCCAGATCATATTGCTACCAGTGGGACTACTTTTGTCACTGTCATTCATCTATGCTTCAGACAGACATCTAGGACAGGCCTTGTACTTAAAAAGCTCCAACTTCTTGTTATTTTCTGTAACGATGCACAGGGCAGAGAACTTTATGGGGGCAGCAGAAATATAAATATCTTACCAATACAGGGCAGTTAGGGCTTTTTGTTCCATAGTAATTGTCTGAGGAGCAACTTGAATTTCAAGTAGGTCTGTATTTCGGTTGTGAATATTTCACATACTTCTAAGAGACAGCCAGAATCCATAAAGGTCATGTACTAGTGTTGATTCTGTGTCATTTGTCACGAAACAGCCAGCTGCTAAGATCCCCCTATGGCCAACATTACCTGGCAGCTCAGATAGTTTTGGGAGGGCCATGTAAGAAGCAAAGGAGGATCAAGATGAAGATGACACTGATGCTGGCAGAGTGACAAAAGGCCTGTTCAGAGACATCACCATTTTCTCTCTTCAACACAGCACCTCTCTGCAGCATATAGAAACTTAACCATTGCATGATAGGAAAACGCTTGTGCCACAAGTCTGCAGCCCAGATACCCCTACTTTATCAATTTCAACTGTCTGGTAAGCCAAAGCCACCACTTTCCGTTGTCTTCTGTGTAAATTTACTGTTTTCTTCTTCTGGAGACATTTGATGTCTGAAGCAATAGAAAGAAAACTTACCATCACCATCAACTTACAAACAAATGAAAACACTCAAAAAATGAAACAAATCCAGTAAGCTACGCTCAAAGTAGAACGTACAGCCAAAAATGCTCTTGACACATTATAATTCCTGAATGTGTGACAATAAGAAGATGCTCCTTGCCTTGGAGGCAACATAAATTCAGTGTGTTAATACACAGGCTGCCAAGGCTAACACTGCTTTTATTTAAATATTGTCCTGAACACAACATAGAGCCACTGTACGTTAACGGCATGTAAATCATTGCTGTGCTATAACTGCCTCAACCTATTTCTTTTTCCTCTTTTCTGACATTGTCAAAGTTTTGTTTCATTTCTCTCCTTCCGTTGAATAAGTGCTGTTTTCAGTGCACAGCTCCAAGCTACCTCTTTATTGCCAGTTCCAGGCCTATGGTACCTGGAGTTAATCGCCCTTCAGCTACATATTGTTAACTGTGATGTGCCTGCTACCTATAAAGGAGGAAAAGGCTTCTTTTTATACTGGAAAATAAGATATATTCTACTGAATTGGTGGGGTGGGGGAAGCCTTTGTTGAAAGAAGGGGACTACAGCTATTTTTTATTAGTATTATAAAGAAATCCGCACTCCATTGAGAGCACATGCTGCGGTGCGAGGGAGTGTAACATCCTCTGTGCTATCAAGACATTATTTGCAGCTTGTTTAATGAACTCAATTTCATTTTTATCTGTACATTGTATGTAGATAAAGAAACAAATCAAGGAATAAAATTAGGAGATTTCTCCATCAATGTTTTTTTGGGAGGGAAAAAACGATACAGCAGTCTCGGCCACAACTATCTCGGTCACATTGTCAGGATGGACAGCTCAGTCTGTCATTCATTGCCCGTGGCAGTGAATTGGGACACGAGTTGTTGATATGACAGTAAACAGAGAATTACATTTTTCTATACTGTATGGAAAACATAGATGTATTCTTGTTCTCTGCGCTCTGAACAGGAGAACAATGCTGATAGGAGCCCACTGCTTTAAATCGGCATTGGCTATTCACAGCATTGACAATAGAAAGCAGTTGTGAACTGAAAAAAAAAAAAGGGAAAAATTCTACTGGAAACGACAGCAAACCATTTGGCATATGCTGAACAGAGAGCTGGCGGCTTTTATTCCAGTGACAGTCGAGTTCTTAAGCAGCTTTTGGGTTTGTTTTGCGGGTTAAAGTGGTTCTGAGGTGTCCTGTTCTCTTTCCCCCCAAGTTTGATGTCAGTTCTTTGGGTATCAGAGTCACAAATAGGAAAACTTCAGTTATATTTAAAAAAAAATAATGGGCAGAAACTTCTGACAAAGACCCTGCCTCTGCACTGGGCTTGGACATCTGGAGATATGTACGTGTGAGGGAGGAGGTTGTTTGGTTTTTATTTTCCTGTTCGTAGTAAATTCCATGTCTGAATTAACACCTGAAAATCTTCCTGTAGGGGCATGTAGCTTCTAGGTATGGAAACAGAGGTGATCTTTCCCTCCAGTTTGGAAAAGTAGCTCAATTTCCCGATGTATTCAGTGGTGAAATTAAGCTTTCAAAAGTCCTGGTGGGGCTGTTTAGAAATATTCATGTGGAAACTTTAAAACCCTGCACATTCAGCTTCCACTCTGTTTCTTGTGTGTGCTGTAGGAGGGTGCACTCTCTCCTTATTTTGGCCTTCATTTCTTCAGAGAGATTCTTTAATTTTTTTACTTATTTTATCTTCCTATTATCCTGTGGTCCCTTCCAACCCTGACAGATTCTATGGTTCTACTTCTTCTTCCCAGTGAGGGTGATGGAGCACTGGAGGGGTCTGCCAGGGGGTTCGTGGAGTCTCCTTCTCTGGAGAGGTTTGGAGCCCACCTGGATGTGTTCCTGTGCAACTTGATCTGGGGCATCCTGCTGTGGCAGGGGGATTGGACTTCATGATCTTTCGTGGTCCCTTCCAGTCCCTAATGTTCTGTTGTTCTGTGTGTGACTGGTCTAGGTGACCCTGCTCTGGCAGGGGGATTGGACTAGATGATCTTTCGAGGTCCCTTCCAATCCCTGATCTTCTGTGATTCTGTGTGACTATCACTTATCCCACCACTAGTTGTCCAGTTCAGAAACCTTGAGGGGACCTTGGACAAACAGGAGCAAGCAACGTATTAGTGTGGTTGCTGACTGCAGTGAGGCTCAGAACAACCAAGCACCTGTTACTGTAGTTCCACAATATTCCCTGGGCTTTGGAGATGAGGAAGAAAACTCCTAAGGCTACAGTAAGGAAAATTCTCCCTTCTGTTTTTAGAGATGGAGGGGAAGAACATGGATTGTGAAAGAACTAGATCTTGTGACTCTTTGCCATCAGCTCCCTAGAGAAATGGCTCAGGAGATGTGAGACTTGTATTTGGCAGTCAGTAGGCTGGGGCAATGAGAAAGATCTTCAAGGTGAGTATCATGGAGTGTGGACTGCTAACTACAAAATAGCCATATTCCATGGAAATTTACCACCATCAGAGAAATGTGGTTTGGTATGATATTGGTGTCCATCTGTCCCTTCCCACCTGACAATTTTACGGTGCATGTAGATTCACCTTAAGGACAATGACAGTTCCTGTGCCAAAGTGATGGTGAAACCACATAATGGACTTAATTTTTGTTACTGAGGGATTTCTCAGGTGGGAGTCCTGAGGCAAATCCTGTGGCCCCATTAGGGCCACGTGTGTTGAGAGTTCTGTTCTCTTAGGGATAACAGGTCTTTTTTCTCCCCCATCTGAATACTTGGGACAGTATCAGAAACTATATTTCTGAGTTTATCACCCTGCACCGGTGCAAGCACACTTGTCAAAACCTAGGAGCTAAGTTTAGTTCTAGACACTTTGGTCCCACAGCAACACAGGAAAAGCTATGCTGACTTCTGTGCAGTAGAAAACTTGTGCATGCTGTGGAGGAGGCTAAGATGGGAGGCTGGGGATACATTTTCTTGGAGAGAGTGAGTCAAAGCAAGCTGGAGTATTTGTTGGTGTCGTTAAGTGTGCTGAGTGTCCCTCTGCTTAGGGGATATAGAGTAGAGGTCCCTATGTTCCTCTGCTTGCGCAACTTGCACATATCTTCCGAGCAGTAATTTACTGGAAACTGACAGGTGGACAGCTAGTAAAACTGATGGATTTTTAGCAATAGCAAAAAATCCAAAAAGGAAAGAAATCCAGCAAAAGAAGAAAAAAAGGAATCTCTGGTAGATAACTTTGTATAAGCAAAATGATGTAACATTAAGCAAAGCTACTGCTCATTAAAGCTGTACTTGTAATACTGTTGGTGTGGTTCAGCTTCTGGCACGTATTATCCAGTGAGCTCCCAAAAAACACTGTGTCCTCAGCAAATGAAACACGTGCTGTTTCCTTTCCGGAACATCTGAAAAGAAACTGACTTTTTTACCTGGTCTTTGGGAATGCAGAAATTCTTCTACTGTTCATTTGCAAAGGAGGAGAGCTCTCTAATCACCTTTTAAAGCTGAATCCACTCTTGAGGTTGAAATATAGAGATACAGATTATGGTATATGCTCTGCTGGGTTGAACACTGGCTGGACAGTGAACGGGACCCAAAGAGTGGTGGTAAAGGGAGCTGAATTCAGTTGGTGACTGTTCACAAGTGGTGGTCCCCAGGGTTCAGTGTTGGAGCCTATTCTCTTAAATAACTTTATTGATGATTTGGACAAGGGGACAGAGTGCACCTTCAGTAGGTCTGCTGACAACACCAATTTGGACAGGTGTGTTGATCTGCTTTGAGGATAGAGAGGCTTTACAGAGAGGTCCATACGGGCTGGATCGATGGGCCAATGCCAGTTGGATGAGCTTCAGGGCCAAGTCCTGCACTTGGGTCACAACAATCCAATGTAATATTGCAGGCTTAGGGGAGAGTGACAGAAATAGACCTAGGAGTATTGATTGATAATTGGCTAAATATAAGCCAACACTGTGCTCAGGTGGCCAACAGCATCCTGGCTTGTATTAGAAATAGTGTAGCCAGCAGGAGATACGGAAGTGATTGTTCCCCTGTACTTGGCACCACTGAGGCCACATCTCAAGCCCTGAATTCAGTGTCGGGCAACTCATTGCAAGAAAGACACTGAGGGGCTGGAGCAGGTTCAGAGAAGGACAACAAGGTAGGCAAAAGGTCTAGAGAACAAACTTCATGAGGAGTGGCTGAGGGAGCTGTGGTTATTTAGTTTGAAAAAAAGGACACTCTGTGGAGACCTTACAGCTGTCTAGGACTACCTGAAAAGAGTTTTATAGAGAGGTGGGGGTCGGTTCCTTCTCACAAGTAACAAGTGATAGGACAAGAGGAAATGGCCTCAAGTTGTGCCAGGGGAAGTTTAGATTAGACATTAGGAAAAACTTCTTCATTGAAAGAGCCATCAGGCCTTGGAGCAGGCTGCCCAGGATGGGGACTGGATCATGGTCCCTGGATGTATATGAAAGTCACGTAGATCTGGGGCGCAAATTATATTCTCTTCATTACTTCCATTACTTCCAGGTGTATGAAATGTGGAAAAGGATTCCAAGAAACCTCTTTCAGTGATTATTTCTAGGTAGCCTGTCATGCATTCCCCAGGTAGTACGGGATTTTAGTGTCTTAGGGTAGTTCTACAGTGCCCTGTAGCTAGTATGCACATTAAATGACTGTAGGTGATGTCCATCCCCTGCCCCCCAAGCCTTAACCATACCCAAATGCTCTCCTTTTGATGGGAGCAGCACTTAGGCAAATTAGGAAGTCACTGAGCCTGAATATAGAAGGATTAATTTATGACTTTCTGCAATAACAATTATTAGACTTGGACAGAAATGATGTAAAAAGTTTTGCAAAAAAGGAATCAAAAGATCTTTTTTCTCCGAGGGAGAGGGAGGAAATAACATTTTCAATGGATTTGATTTTAGGGCAGTCAGTTTTGTTAGTGATGCTGTCTGTTGAATATGTCTCTGTTATGTGTGTATATATATATACACACACACACTAGTATTATGCAGTATTCTTGTACACACAGTTGTACTTTGTCCTTTGTTAATTGTAGAGAGAAAGAGAGTGAGGCAGTAAGCATATTTGAAGATGAAATTACTTCTTTTATTTGAAAATCTTTTGAAAAATCAGGACACAGATAACAATGGCCATATTCAATTACTAGTTTAACAAATTTGGGATAATCCAAACTGATTAGAACTATTAACCGTGTGCTTGATTCCTTTGCAATTGAATTACTGATGTTAACTAGAATTTACTAGTTCATGTCAGGCCTCAGAGCATCTTCTGAAATGCAGGGGGCATAGCTGGAGATAACAGCAAAAAGTCACAATACTTTTAAGTCTGCTCAGCAGGGTTTTGGTTTTTTCCCTTGATGAGATGAAGGTAGTGTGTGTTTGGGTTTCTGGGGGGTTTTTAAAATGAAGACTAATTGTGCCATGGTACTAAGACAGTACGACTTCAAGTTTTCATATGAAAGTATAAGCTTTGGTTTGACAGAATATCAAAGTGAAAATTAATGTCCGCCACTTGTATATTGCCTAGACGTTACTTTAGAGAGAAAACAACGGGAGCGAGACGAAGCCATACATATGTTAAATTCACATCAGTAATAAAGATTAAGTAGAAGTTAATAGCATCCCAGTCATGCTTGTGGAGGTAATCTCCTTTCTGAAAATTCAAAATTAGATTTGGAGGATCGAAGCAAACAGGGGGTGAGACTTTGGCGTAATATTTTAATCAAATTGTCATGAATGAGTGGATACAATTAAGAATTCTGTCAGTCACAGTGCTGAGCCCCTTTTGTTAGTCAGCTGTTGTGAGGGATGCACTAGGGCATCGTGGGTAGAGATTAAACTTGACCTTTCCCAGGATCTTCATTTTTGACCCTCTGGCTAAGCTTTGCTTGTCAGATGGCTATTTATTTTTTTATTTATTTTAAAGAGAGGGTAGCAGGGGTTGGGGACAGACAAAGATGTTCTCTCAGTGTGGTTTTTTTTTTTCTTTTGCTAAATACAGCAGACAAGGCTCAATAACAGCTCTCTGTCAGCTGCAAAGTGCCCATCTAAACCTCTTGCCTTCATTACTTCTCTGATATGTACTGTATGTCATCCCTTGGACAAATTTACAGCTGAAAAATCTGTGCCAAAGGCAATACAACTTAACGTGCAGGGAAGTATTTTCTGTTCAATAAGTTGTGCTCTAACATCACTACAGCGGGGTTGCTTTGCTTTTCAAGTTCTTCAGTCAGCTTGGGCATCTTCCTAGATATTTTAACTGTATTTCTCGAGGGTTTTCTAGAAGTGTTTTTGGGCAATCTTCTGTTACTTAGAAATTTTGTTCTGTGCACAGTCCTCTGGAGAGTACGACAAATTGAACACCTAGATTAAAAATCAAATACCTTTTCCTTTTGAGTTAAGCCCGATGATACACATTTTAATTGCTGTTTATGTAAAAATGTTGTCAGGTATGAAACTTTGTGCACTGATTTGCAATGACAGTACCTTTCGTTGCAAGAGTTTCTGTGAATTCATGTTCTGCAGAACCAGGCCAATAGGTGTTTGTCTAGTGGCCTGTTGTAACAGTCTGTATTATGGAACGCATCGTGGCTCCAACTCTGCTCAGACTCTGCTGCATTAGTCATTTCATGTGTACATCTGAGACAGCTTCTCTCTTCTCTGCTTGGGGATCTGTACAACAGTATGTCCTTGTGGAACTGCTAACCCAAAACAAAGGATCCAGCCTCAAATCAATAGAAATTTGTATCCTGAATTCATACTGATTAGCACCACTGTTAAAAAACATCTATTGAAAAGTGACTTGGAAAAGATAATATAAGTGATCCAAAATATAGATGATTTCTTGTCTTTTCCCATTGGCTTTACCAGTGTCCAGGCATTGAAAATGTTGGTGTCTGCTGTTGCAAAAACTGGGGAAAAAGAAAATCTCCTGTTATTTCAACATAATAAATGGCTCCCCAAGGTGTTAAAGTGCATAAACACAACCACAAGAAATGCAAATATTAGAACCAGGGCTCACCACTGCTTTATAAATGAAGATAAATCAGTCGTATACAATAAACCGAGATTAAGATGATGCCTGAAGCATCTTCCGTATTAGCGGTTTCCACGTGCTCACATATAGGTGGGTTGTCCTTTTTGTTTTCTTTGGTGTGTTTTTTTTGTTAAATAGAAATGATTGTATTATTTTAATCTGATCCCAGATGATTCTTTTGTTTTCTGTCTTCTTCTTTCTTTTCCTTCTCTGCCTTTTTATACAGAGTGTTTGCTAAATAGAAAGAAGTGCTTTCGACATTGGGTGACAGTATGTAATCTACATGCCCACTGTTTGCTTTACCTTTTGTTTCAGAAAGAATAAAGTCTGGGCAACTTGTGCTAGTACATCAGTTTCTTTTCCTCCTCTGTACTGTAGGACCTAATTATATTTTAACACTGCATTTACTCCATTTGCTTGGAGAATTATTTCAAATAAGCTGACAGACTTATTGTGTTGTGACATCATAGCAACCTTCTTTTATTTTGTTGTTTCAGGTTTTTGTTTGTGCCTTCGTTCTTTTTTTTTTTTTTAAAAACAGAGGAAATAAGACCTTCTGTAAATTCAGCAACAGCACAAGAAATTGCATTAACAACATTTAAGCAAAGTGTTGAAAACATACTGAAATAAATGCTCCTGCAATTCAGGGGTTGAAAGGAATATGCATCAAAATGCTTGGCATTTAATTTTTTTTTTCTTTGGGAATTTAGCCAGTGAAATATAGCTGCCAGTGTCTCAGGCCTGCGTGTGTTCTTCTGCAATATGCTCTCGATCAATCAGATTTGCATAACTAAACTGTCGGCAAGCCCGCTCGGCTGCCCAGGTGCAGGGCCATTTGCATATAGAACAGTGAGGAGGTCCCAAGAGTCACTTCAGACTCCAGTGACTGCTGAGCCCGCAGTCCACACTGCACTGGAAATGAAATTGGAATGACAAAAAAATGGTTATGTTAGTCTGCAAGGGTGAAATATGCACTTGTGTTTCAAAGGTTATGTAGAGATCACAAGACAGCTTTCAGGCAAGAGAATATGCACGAACCTACAGGAAAGCAAATGCCGTTGTGTGAATTTTGTTTCCCTTCCCCCGGCCCCAGCAATGCTGATCTATTTATTTATATGTCTATATGTGTGTAGTTATACAAACAAAAATATTTATTTCTTCCTTTGAAGTCGTGTTTCACAACGTCGCCTATTCAGTCCTTAGGAATGGACATGGCAAGGAGTGCAGGTGTGTTTTTGACTGTATAGTTCTTTCCAATGAAATCTACTGGGGGACTAGATAAATGAATGAGGGTCCTTTTCCTCAAGTTCATTTCTCACTGTTGAAAAAGTGGAATGTACATCTTCTGTTTGCCCAGAAGTTTATCTCCTGCATTCTGGACTAGTTATTGCTCAATTAGAAGAGCTAAATGGTGAATAATTACCACAAAGTGTCTATACAGCTGGCAATAGAATAAGAGAGATATGGATTACAATACTGATTACTACAAACTCTTTACCTGAGGCTTGCCATAGGTGTAGTTATCCCCATTTTACAGCCAGGAAACTGAATGTTGACTGACAAAGTAATTTTCACCTAGGAAAGTATTGATCCATTTGCATTCTACAAGAAACAGACAGATTTAGAAAAATTTCCTGTGATTTTTCACAGAAAAATCACTGTGAGAGATTTAGTACCAGAATCTCTCTTCTAACAGTTAAGAAAGTTTGCTTATTCTTCCCTTACCAGGTCTTTCTAGGTATTAAAAGCAAAAGACACTCTTGGCTCACTAAATTAGGCTGTAGTGTCAGATGCTGTCTACCTAAGGAAACTTTAGTGTAATATGTAGAACGTTGGGCTGGAGCCAACTCTACTTCCACCTCACAGCAGAGTCTATCCCAGCCCTGGTGAGAAAGGAGTATCCAAAATTTGGCCCCTCTGAAATGCACTGATTTCATGAGGGAGGGCAGAAGACAAGGTGTCCCTCCCTGTTTGAATGTCAGTTGTTGTCAAGTTGGCATCCCGAGCTGTTTCCATGACAACAGCTTTTTGTGCTGGGGGATGAGGTCATGCACCCGTGATCTCAGTGAAAAGGACAATGAGAGAATGTACATTATTTAAAGCTTTTATCTTCCAGTATGTGTTTGAGTATAACCTTGAAATTGGGTGAATAAAGGGCAAAGTATATTTCTATGCATAGGAGTGAGGCAAACTAAATTGATTAGGAAGAGCTCTGAGGAGAACTGGGGGCATTTTACAGCATGGACGTTTCTCCAACTTTTCGTGAATGGGTCAGGGTGTCTTAGCAGCTTTCCATCCTGCATATCAGCAGAAGTTTCTCCAATGTGAACAAATCCATTGAAAGTCCCTTTCAGCAAAAAAACATTTGGTGATTCTGTAAGGGGGAGGAATAGGCAAACAGTTAAGAAACTGACTTTCAGTTTTTTTTCCTAAAAGACACTTGGATTAAGCTGCCCATTGTGGTTGTACTTGGATGCCCACCACTGCTCCTGTTGTGTGAGGCTTTGGTTGAACACTGAGTGAAAAAATAATTGTTGAGCTTCCAGTCAGACTGGCTATATACCTCTCTGTGTCTTGATTTAAGAATCACAGAATCATTTCAGTTGGAAAAAAGACTTTTAGGACCATCAAGTGCAAGAATTAACATAACTCTACCAAGCCCACTGCTAAACCATGTCTTTGAGCACTGTATCTACATGACTTCTAGAACACCCAGAACTTCACTTAAGGCTTCAATTAGATATGATCTGCTAGAAATAAGCATAAATCATATTCCATAAAACTAACCTAGCTACTCCTTACATTTTCCAAAATCAAAAGGAACTTTCATAAGACAAAAATTTAAACCAGCTACAGATAGTTTCTTTGATAATAAATAGGTTCTTATTTTGTCATTGTTCTTAGTGTTGTCAGTTTACTAACATCAAAGGAGGATTGGGCTGTCTATAATTTTCTTCCTTTCAGGAATACTGGAAAACCTTATTGGAGTATTCTGTCTTGTGAGGAAAGATGTTTATGGGTGGCTCAATATGACAAAAAAAAGAAACCAGAAAGCCAATTCTGTAAAAGAATATTTAAATAATAAAATCAAATGAACTAACCTAAAAGTGTGGAAAAAAAATGCAAAACCTCAGCTGTTCCAAACCCAAGCATGAACTGCATTATTGCCATTCATAAAATATCTTTGTATTTTTGTACAACAGTATAATCTAGATAGGTAAAAACACTTTAAATACTTTTTTTCCTGTGTGAGAATAATAAAGTAGGAGGCACAATGTGAACAGTTGAACAAACCTGTGTTTGGGTATAAGTCATAAACTTTGGAGATGATTTGATTAGAATTTTCACAGCTCATATGCATCAAATAGTTCTTAAAACTCATGACAGTCAGAATAGCTTTCACATTTCTTCTGGACATGGAGAAGAAAGTATCTACACCAAGGGAAAAGAAATAAAATATCATAAATGAAAGTGAATGATTTCATTAGGAACAGAAGATAATCCAAGGAATGGCTACAATAGTTAGAAAAGACCATAGAGGTTAGGTGGTGGAAGAAGGGATGACTGAAGCCTGGTGTATCTTTCCTTCTTTGTGCTCATGCTAGGCAAATGATCCCTACGATGCTATCCAAATGAAGATTTCCTGCAATTAATTCTCCTGGCACTGACTACTGCTTGCCCAGCATGGAATTGCTGGAATCCATGGGAGGTCAGAAACAGACTTGTGAGGCTGACATGAAAAAACCAGACCTACACTGATCTCCTGTCACCAGGCTATGAGGTGCGTCCTAGAAAGCAACTCAGACTCTGCCATGCTGAGGCAGGACAAGTTAAAGTCGATGTCTTCTCAATGCTTGCGCCAGCACAGTGAAGATTCCAGGCATTGCTAGTCACACATTTAAACTCTTTCTCTCCTCTCTTGATATGCAAGAGAAAACATTCACTGGCTCCCTCTGTCCCACCTCAGCATAGGTCAGCCGCTGTGCTTTGTGCCACTGGGCTCGGAGGTAGCCGAGCACGGAAAGCAAAGCACGGTTGCTGTTACTGCTGATGTATGAGGGAGAGAGAGATCACTGTCACAGTGTATCTGCGATTTTCAATTTAATTAGTAGTCAGAACTTCATTTGTCAACTTAATCATTGCAGGCAGACACCTCAGAGAAGGGAAGTGGTGGGAAAGTGAAGGGAAGTATCAGGAAAACAAACAAAAAAAGACCCATTTGTGTCTCTGGGTATATTTTATTCTTTTCTTGGCTTGGTTTGTTTTCATTATTTCATATATGCCAAAACTTAGATTAAAAAAATTAAATATGAATGTAGTATTGTCATTAAAAGTAGTGGTTGCAAAGGAACTGGTTTCCTCAAGTCCTTTCAGTAAAATTGTGCTGGAGGCTGCAGAACTACTCATATTCTCCACATCTCCAGTTTCTTTGTGTGTTAAGCAAATCAACATTTATTCTTGTTTCAGCTGAGGGAAACAGTAGTCACTGAGATGCTTCTAGCTATGACCAAACTGAAATTTCACACAAAATAAGGAGAGAATCCGTCTGGAAGCCATTAATTGTATTTGCCTACTTTTGGGTAAGACAAATTTTGAAAGAAAGACAATGAGTGTGGAGGGTTTAGCCTTTGTCTAGACTCTTGTCTATGACAAGGAGTCATAGTTATTAAAGCTTTAATGGGCATAAACTCACTCAGGTGTTTTGAGCTTTCTTTAAGACCTATTTAGGCTCAGTATGCAATAGGAAAAACCCCCCAAATGGCTTAAGTTTCTGTTTTCTTATATCTTTATCTGCTATTGCCTGTCAAAAGGCTATAATGAGAACATAGAACCTGAGAAGCAGCTCCTAAGATAAAATGGTGGACCGATGCCAGAGCAGCCAGCAAGTACAAGCAGAAGTTGTATGGTTGGGCTCACAGAGTTATTGGGTTGTGGGGGGTGTGTTGTGTATGAACATCAGTTTATCACAAGAGGTGCTGCTGGTACTACTGTTGAACTTTCTTCTAGATGCATTCAGAGAAGTTGAATGACTTGTTTTGGACTCCTCTCATGCAGTGTGACTAAGAGAAAACTCCTGCTGCATTATTCCTCCTCCTTATTCCTGTTGTCTTAAAACAGTCAGAGCTTAAACTCCCATAAATCTATTGGCACATTTTATTATTGTACTTTCAGAAGTAGATTAATAGTAGTCTGGTATTACTTTGAGTACAACTTCAGTGGTAGGTGGCATGTCCTTACAGGAAGTCATGGGTTTTTACTGGCCAGTTTTCAGCTTGCAGCTTGAGTTGGAGGGTTGCTGGTGGCACAAGGATCTTTCAGGCTGGTCTACAACATGCAGTTCCTGCTCAGGACCCCCACCCATTCTGTAATCTCTGCTCATGGTCACAGTGAACCCAAGAGTGGCTGTCACTGATTGCTGGCCTCTGGGACACCTCTGACTTGCATGATGTATTTGCTGCAGTTCCCTGTGGTGTTGTCCAGCAGTATCTCTGGCAAGTAGAGTAGAATCTTTTAGGGAGAAGAAGGAAATGGGTAGGGATTGAGGTCAGTGGATTGTGAGAGAGAATTGTGGGGTGTCATGTCTGTCCTGGAATATATGAAGAAAAGCAGAAGGATGAATATGTAGTTTGGGCTGCATGCAGCCTGAAGGCCCACAGGAAGTGGTCCTGTGCAAAATCACAACAGAGTTGCTGGGTAAATTAAAGTCCTTGATGAGAAGAACAGAGAGTCTTATACCCCTGGAATCCTGTTGTTGTCTTCTATCACAATGCTCTTACATCTTTGGGACATTTTTGTTGTCATGGAGTCAGATGATTGGAAGTCTGTGTCTGGCTAACGTTGCTCCTCATTGCATGCACTAGTATGATTGGTGGTAGTGCTGGCATCAGACTGGAAATGCTGGGGAATTCCAGGAGACCTTGTGGAGTATATAACCCAGTAGGTCACACAGACTCAGTCTGGGGAAGAAGCAGTGAGTGTCTATCACATGGTGCTGGTCCCAGAGCTATCAGAAAAGATGGCACAGTCAAGACTAGAGCTCCTTTCCTGTGCTCCTTTGCTTCAGTGGAAAACTTTGCTGTAAAATTCCTGCTGTGGCTGCCAATCTCCCAGACAGCTCATCTTGTCATCATCTCCCTTGTCATCAGCTGCTGAACTCTGGCCTTAAAGCATGAGATTTGTCATATGTTTATGTGGATTTTCTTTGTGAAAATACAATGATCCATAAGACCATTCAGATCATATGAAACACGTAAGCTGATGATTTCTGTTTGGACCGTTCTTTTCCCATAAATGTATAGCTTTAAACATCTTTATTTTTGGTAGGCTTTTTTATGACTGATCTTTTCTCAATATGTGTTGAAAATGAATGTTAAAGGATGTGCAACCATTGTCAGAGCAGATTCTTGAATGAATCTGAATGCATGAATGTGAATGCATGGCCTACTAACCAGATGGGTTGGAAGACCAAACTGCCTAGTTTCTGCTATGGAATCACAAGTAGAATCATAGAATCATAGTATCATTAGGGATTGGAAAGGACCTCGAAAGATCATCTAGTCCAATTCCCCCCGCCACAGCAGGATCACCTAGACCAAGTCGCACAGGAACACATCCAGGCGGATTTTAAACATCTCCAGAGAAGGAGACTCCACAACCCCCATGGGCAGCCTGTTCCACTGCTCTCGTCACCCTCACTGTGAAGAAGTTCCTATTTATATGGAACCTCCTATGTTCCAGCTTGCACCCATTCACCAGATCACACTGAGAAGAGCCTGGCTCCATCCTCCTGACACCCACCCTTCACATATTTATAGACATTAATGAGGTCACCCCTCAGTCTCCTCCAAGCTAAAGAGACCCAGCTCCCTCAGTCTTTTCTCGTAAGTGAAGTGTTGTAAAGCCCTATCAGACACCACCAAACCCAAGCCAAGAGGGCTTTTCCCTTCTTTCCTCGTCCAATGAGGTAATTAAAGCACTCACAAGCGTGTGCATGGGCTTTGGGACAAGGAAATTCATGCAAAAGGAACAAAGAATCACACTGAATCACAGAACATTAGGGATTTGAAGGGGCCTTGAAAGATCATCCAGTCCAATCCCCCTACCACTGAACCCTATGTGAATTTTCCACATTTTCTGAGCATTTCCATTCATCCTTTCCACACTCAAGATGGAGTAGAGGATGATGAACTTCAGGGTTTGGGTTTTTACAACAATATGGCACAATTTTATCTCTTGGTTGACCAACTTGCCATTCACAGAGCCAGAAGAACGTTCTTCCTGCAGCCTAGCTCTGGTTTCTGCTCCTCCAGTGTTCCCTGGGCCGTGGCCAGGTGAAGTATTCCTGGAAAAAATGAAAGAAATGTTAACGTTGTAGTAACAACCAAAACCTGAACATCCTGCTTGAAAACAGCAACCAAGGGGGAACTTCAGGAAAAGGTCCATCTGTGCAACTTGGTCTAGGTGGTCCTGCTGTGGCAGGGGGATTGAACTAGATGATCTTTCAAGGTCCCTTCCAATCCTTAATGATTCTATGTTTCTATGAAGCTGTTGTTTCTACATATTCTTTCTCCATGGATAATGAACAGCTGATGATACCGTATTTCATCTCATGGCGAATTTGATCTCCTATGTTAAATAGTCCTAGAAAGTACAAAATTAACTAAAAGCTCTACATTTAAGTTCAGTTTGCCATTACTTAATGTAAAACTTTCAGTCAGCATTGTTTTGATGATATGTTCTCTCTCTATATATATATTTATATAATATATAGTCATATATGTATGCACACACACACCCCTGTGAAAAGAGACATATGTCTACCGCATCGATATATTATCGATACCCAACTTGATTCTGTGTGTGCCTGAAGAGTAAGTCCCTGCAGAACCTGCAGGTTCTGGGTTGGTTTGGCTGAGGCAGGATTAGTATCAGTCACTGTGTATGTACGAGCTGTAGTGATTACCTGTCCAGAGAGCTGATTAACACAAATGGATCTGAGGCTCTATCCTATGAAATCTATAACCTTGTGCAGCAAAGCGTGTAATTTGCAACTTTTATAATTAAGTTTGTCTTGGTTGAGGGCTTTTTTCTTTTTATAAGTTGGTTTTTCTTCTTCTTCTTGTCATCTTTATTTTTTCCATCACTGATACAACAGTTTTGGGAACTCTGTTGTTTAGTCGCCATTTGTACCTGTTGCCTTTATCTCATCAGGCTGATTTTTGTCTTGGTGCTCAATGATAAGGATCCGTTAAATCATCAGACTGAATTCAGTGTCATCTCTTTTGTGGTAGTGCTCTTTGAAGACATAAAATGTTCTTTAATGGATTTTTCCTAGTTACTTGATTAAACTGTTTAAGGTTTAACAAAGTTGCAGTCAACCAGCAGCGTCATTTGAATGTGGATTTTAGCATATAAGAATCTTGTCCTCTGGATATTGTGTTTTTGAATGCATCTCGGAGCTGAGTCCACAGACCTAGGAGTGGACTTGTGCCCTGTGAAGTTATGAGTGATAGCCTTTAATTAAATGACTCTCATGTCTATATCTATATTCTATTCTGATATTCATGCTATTTATTTCATTCTGTACTCATTCTATTTATTTCTTCCCTTATTCATTCATTCTTTCCGTATTCACTCTGTTTCTATAGTCATTATTCATTTAATCTGAGAAGAATCCTGAAAGATCGTTCACAGTGAATAGAAGTAATCCAGCCGTATTAAATATTTACCTGTCATCAAAAAGGTAAATTAACAAAAGAAACAGGCTGGCAGAGACTCAGTGTTATGTCAGGAACTTGATCCAGCATAGAGCAAGAAGGATGATCATCACCTCGAAAGATCATCTAGGGGGGATTGGACTGGATGATCTTTCGAGATCTCTTCCAATCCCTAATGATTCTACGATGAAGGAAGTGGAGCACCTCCCTTGTGAGGAAAGGCTGAGGGAGCTGGGCCTCTTTAGCTTGGAGAAGAGACTGAGGGGTGACCTTATTAATGTCTATAAATATGTGAAAGGTGGGTGTCAGGAGGATGGAGCCAGGCTCTGCTCAGTGTCATCTGGTGATAGGACAAGGGGCAATGGGTGTGAGCTGGAACATAGGAGGTTCCATATAAATATCAGAAGGAACTTCTTCCCAGTGAGGGTGACAGAGCACTGGAAGGGGCTGCCCAGGGAGGTTGTGGAGTCTCCTTCTCTGGAGACGTTTAAGACCCACCTGGATGTGTTCCTGTGTGACTTGGTCTAGGTGATGCCGCTGTGGCAGGGGGATTGGAGTAGATGATCTTTCGAGGTCCCTTCCAATCCCTAATGATTCTATAGTACCCCCCCGCCCCGACTAGCCTAAGCCTGAGGAGGAGCCAGAGATGCTCCACCAGTGCAGAGCACAGCTCTGTGTGTGCCCAGGGTAGAGGTGGCAGTGTAACAGTCCATTTTGTGCATTTCCTCTCCAGCTCTCTCATTTCCAGCACATTATCAGGGCCTTCTGAAGTGCTGATGCAGCATAATTGAAGATATTTCTGTTCCTTTGCTGCTCCTCTGCTGCTGATGTGACTTGGCTGCAGCAACCTTGCTGGTCCTGCCGTAGTGGCTGCAGCCAGGGAGCTGGGCTGGGCTGACAAACCATCCTTCATCCCTTCATTAACGTTTGGCAAGGAGGGATTGGCAGGGCTCATGCTCTGTAGCACCTTCTAATTTTAGCCTGCTCAGCCTCCCGGGTGCATTAACAGCCCTGGGGAAGACAAAGAGCACCGACATGATCTAGAAATCTCATCGCTTCCTGCAGTACCTTGGCAGGTAGTGGCACCGCTTTGTGATGGCTGAAGGATTTAAGGAGGGGGTTCAACTCTTCTCTATTAACTTAGAGCCTCATGTCCCTCATATCTTTCTTCATTTAACTGTTATGGGGAGTTTATCTTCCCAACAGTGGCCCAGCTTTTGGAACCAGAAAGAAGCAGGTGGACATCTCAGTGTTTCCTGACTCTGTTCCTCACTT
Source organism: Phoeniculus purpureus (assembly GCA_028565055.1). NCBI lineage: Eukaryota > Metazoa > Chordata > Aves > Bucerotiformes > Phoeniculidae > Phoeniculus > Phoeniculus purpureus. Next base: position 1,689 of record JAOXOE010044572.1, on the reverse strand, counting down.
GATCTCATCCCAATGTTGTCCCTGAGCTTCTCCATCCCTCTTGATCACCAGCCCTCATATGTGTTTCTGCAGCGGGTAGCATCCATTCCTAAAGGAGCCAGTGTGCAACTGCTTGAATTATTTAGACCTTCTTTATTGGAGGACTTGGGGGTGGAGCAGCAGTTGAACAGGAGCTGTCAGTGAGTGCTGGCAGCCCAGAGAGCCAACATCAGAAGAAGCAGGGACAGTCGGTTGAGGGAGGTGATTCTCCCCCTCTACTCTACACTGCTGAGACCCCACCTGGAGTCCTGTGTCCAGTTCTGGAGTCCCCAACATCAGAAGGACACATTGCTCCTGGAATGTGTCCAGAGGAGAGCAGCTCCAAAGATCAGAGGGCTGGAGCACCTTCCCTGTGAGGACAGGCTGAGCAAGTTGGGGTTGTTCAGCCTGGAGAAGAGGAGGCTCCCAGCTAACATTCTAGCAGCTTTCACGTCTCTGAAGGGGACTACAAGAAAGCCAGAGGGGTCTCTTTGCACGAGTGCATAGCAAGAAGACAAGGGGAAAGGGTTACAGGCTTGAAGAGGGGAGACTGAGGTTAGACATGAGGAACCAATTCTTTGCTGTGAGGGTGCTGAGATGCTGGAACAGGTTGTTCAAGGAAGTTGTGGCTGCCCCCATCCCTGGAAGTGCTGAAGACCAGGTTGGCTGGAGCCCTGAGTAACCTGCTCTAGTGAAGATGTCCCTGCCTCTGCAGGGGGGTTGGAACTAGATGATCTTTAAGGTCCTTTCCAACCCTGGCCATTCTATGATTCCATGATTCCACTGGAAATTTGCATGTTAAAGGATTCCAGATACCCCTAGCAAGACCAAAACATCCTGTCCAACATCCAACTTCCCTAAGTTTAAGAGATAACACAGGGCAAAACCAGTTCTCACCACCGTTACCTACACCTGGAGTGTGAGAGATCTGCTGTGGCAGGGGGATTGGGCTAGATGATCTTTCGAGGTCCCTTCCAATCCCTAATGATTCTATGATCCTGTGATTCATCTCACGCTCATTTTGCTCTAACATCAGTATCTCGGCTTACTTGCCACTGGCATAAGGAAACTTGTCCTCCTGCTACACATGTAAAGCATCATGTAGTTTTGGGTGAATGATCATGAAAAAAAACAGTCTGTGTCTCCATGTCTAAGGGTCGCAGGCCCAGAAAATAAATTGCTATTTACCATGGGCAACTTGAGGAAGTAGCTCATTAACGGGTGAAAGAAGATGCAGAAGGGGCTGGAAATCCAATTTCTAGCTTGCAGTATTTTGCTAAAAATGTTGATAACAATTTCTGCTATTAGTCTCTGTCAGAAACGCCGGAGTCATTACTGAAATGGTGTGGCCACAGGGCACCCTGCCTCACAGCTCACTGCAGACTCTGAAACCCTTGAATAGACATTGTAAAGCACTGTGAGACTGTTGGCAGCTGAAAGTCTTCAGGTAATTAAAGTAATACCCAGCTCTGTGGGTAACAGACAGCCAAGCTGAAAGGGAAGCTCACCTTCTGCTTACTGTCCTCCAGAGAGCCTGAGGGAGCTGGGGCTCTTCAGCTTGGAGAAGACTGAGGGGTGACCTCATTAGTGTCTGTAAATATGTGAAGGGTGGGTGTCAGGAGGATGGAGCCAGGCTCTGCTCAATGTCATCTGGTGATAGGACAAGGGGCA
>JAOXOE010044528.1:0-28852 GCA_028565055.1 Phoeniculus purpureus | reverse complement strand
TTCTCACTTCACGCTGCTATTTGTAAAATAAAAAATCACCAAAGACCCATCACTCTATTCCATTTCATTCTTCTCCAATAGCTGACTAGGTGCCGTTATGATTCTGGCATTTGACTTTCCCAACAGTCAGTGGGAGACTTCCTAAAGTCCTGCATTATACTGAGAAATGCCTTATGTTGTTAACACCATACTTTGCTTGGGAATTGTAACCTAGCTGAAGACAGACACAGAGTGCAAACTAGAGGTAGAATGAAAGCTTAATCTCACAGAAAGTTAAATGTAGTGGGTAATAAAATCAATCATATCCTAAAAAATTTACTTGCAAACGAACAGTAGTGCAAGAAATACCTCTCTAATCTGGTCCTTTCTAAATCTTATCATTATAAATCATTAGCAGAAATCACCACTTCTGCGTATGGACAGCACACTAAAGCTTTTTTACTGTTGATGTTTCTATTAACCATAGAGGTTTGGGAAAGACGCACTAGCGCACAAACGATCTTTCTTGGGTTTTAAATTGCTATTTTCCACATTAACACTTTTAGGTTATTCTTTCCTGTGTCATGTCAGGAAATGATGTAATTAGTCTTTGTAAACTAATAGTATGATTTATTTCCGGGCATCAGTACTCTGTATTGAACTGGCTTGACTCCAAACCTTAGACAGAATGCTTCGTTTACCATCTCTCCCTTTTTAAGTCATAATTCTTGCACAGTATGCCTAGTTTTCAAACTACTATCGTTCCTATTGCTTTGTGTTTCCTTAGCAAAACGTGCAATAGTGTTAAAAATGCTCAGGAGACTTACGGCTCCTTTTTCAAAGCATTTTCTGTATTAGACAACAGAGAACAGCTAGCAGGCTCGTTTGCAGAGCATGTCCTATTACACGGCTCACTGGAGAGAGTGCAATGCCCTATGTATATTTGTCTTATGTTGCTCAATTGGAGCAAAAGGATTAAGGCTAGAAGCGTGTTCAAAGCCAGGAAGTAGTTTTGTATCAGTTCATAGCTGTTTGGAAATTCCATGTCTTTTGTTCAGTTCACACCCCATTCAAATGCTGGGAAGCTGCAGTTTTCTTGTACTTAAGACTGAAAAGCACGTTTTTTAACAAGCACATATAGTTAATTCCAGTACTGAAATAAAAGAACATTTCTGTAGGTATCTGTGCTCTTACACATACCTGTGCTGTATTGTCTAGCAACAGTTTGGGGTGAATTTGTCTTTCTGATCAACTCCTGATGTTGAGTCAGTTTTTGGGGCTAAAGTCTGTTAGTTTCTTTGCAATGCAAGGTGTCAAGAACATTATGTTGACTACTCCTTATCAAAGTCTTGTTTACGTGTTATGAATAAAGAAATAACAGTTGCTACTGAGTTTTGATGTCACTGACTTTTCTAAGTAAGTGGTATGAAAATGTTGGGCAAGCACACTGCTGCTCTAATTCTGAACAGTCAAATGCTGCACAACAGGTGCGGTTCTGCTGACCTGCCATATCAAAGCCTTGTGTACCATGACTGTTGTAAGGATTGGCTCGCTAACTGTGAACTTTTGTGCAAAGAAACGTGAGACAGTTTTACACTTGCTCCTTAGGAAGGACACTGACCCTTGGAGACCAAGGAGCTGTCCTTTGTAGCAGAGAGCAGCTACAACAGATGGAGGTCTGCCTGGAGAGAGATGATGAGGGTTTCCACAGGAATATCGTAGCAAAAGGAAAACTAGAGAATATTAGGAAATCCCCAGTGCTTAACAGGCAGAAGCCCTGGTTATGAGCAGCAAGAAATCAAAGAACCATAGAATCATTAAGGTTGGAAGAGACCTCCAATATCACCAAGTCCAACCATCAACTCAACCTCATCCTGCTCACTAAACCCTGTTCCCTAGCGCTGTACCTACATGATTTTTTAAAACCTCTATGGACAGCAACTCCACCACCTCTCTGGGCAGTCTGTTCCAATCCCTGACCATTATGTCAGGGAAGACATTTTTCTTGATGTCCAAACGAAACCTGTCCTGGCATCATGTGAGGCTATTTCCTCTCATCCTATCACTAGTGACTTGGGAAAAGAGACAGACCCCCACTTCTCTACAACCTCCTTTCAGGTATTTGTAAAGAGCTATAAGATCTCCCCTTAGCCTCCTTTTCTCCAGACTAAACAACCCCGGTTGCTCCCACCTCTCCTCATCAGACCTGTCCTCTAGGCCCTTCACCAGCTTCAATGCCCTTCTTTGGACCCACTGCAGCACCTCAATGTCCTTCTTGTGTTGAGGTGCCCCAAACTGAACCCAGTACTCAAGACAAGGCCTCACCAGTGCCAAGCACGGAGGGACAATCCCCTCTCTAGTCCTGCTGGCCACACTATTTCTGGCCTTCTTGGTCGCCTGTGTTCCCTTGAAAGATGACAGAACATATCCTTCGGGAAGTCATTTCTAACCACATTAAGCACAAGGCAGTCACTGGGATTAGTTAGAGTAGATTTACAAAGGCAAAATGCCTGACCACCCACCTTTCTAAGATGAGATTATTGGCTCAGAGGACAAGAGGAGAGCAGCAGACGTTGTTTGTCTTGACTTCAGAGAGGCTTTTGACTCCATCTCCCATGACATCCATAACAATTCTTCCTTCTTCTCTAATACAATTTCTTCTTATTCTCTCAAAAACACACATATTGCTGTGCAAAGATTTTGCCCATAAACTGTAGAAATTGCTTCCTGTTAGAGTGATTTGGCCTATTTTGATTAAAAGTCTTTCCCAACCGAAATTATTCTCTGATTACCCCTTACCCTCAAAACTGACTCTTCACCTTGACTCATTCATGTTGATTCTGGAAACAGAGAGATGGAGGAAGCATAAAAAATCTGAAAGTTTTAAGAGGCTGTCTTTTGAGATAGTAGAATGTAGTCTAGATCTTCCGACCTCTGTCTTAGAAGTTATAGGGAGATCTGCAGTGTGGAAAAACAGAGTGCAACCAAAGTTTAGGTGACAGGTGAGAAAATAATTTGACTAAGTAATGGACCTGGAAACCAAGAAAGGATTTTAGAAGACAAGAGATTACTGATGCAAAAACATACTGGTATTTGTGTTCGGCTTTGTCAATGGGAGTCCAAGATATTTTCACTTGTTTTCCTGTGACTAGAGCAGACAACAGTACAGTTGTCTGGGGAAAAAAGATGTGAAACAGTGGTGAAAAGTCAGAAATCTTTATTCTATCAAATATTGAATTTCAATTTAAAATTGATATGGAACCCTTAAATATCAAATTTCTCATTTCAAGAAAGAGGGGAATATAGTAAAAGGAATGTAGTGACATTCTAAGGTTCCATGTCATTTTTCAATAACTTATATAATCCATATTGTCATAAATCATTTATATACTCTACCATCCTCTTTAAAATCAACACATTTTCATTTTGTTAACTATTACAAGCACACAGCCTACTAGGCTTCTGAAAGTCAACTTGAAGACATAATTGGCATCTAAAGTTGCAACTCTTCAGAGCCTGATGATAATTCAGGCTTTATAAGGCTTTTTAAAATAAAAGACCCCTTCTTTCACCATATGGCAGAGAAATCTGTAGATATAAATAGCTGAAAATAAAATGTCCATGGCTGGATACCACAGGCTGCAGGGGAATCTCTGGGCCACCACCTGGAGCTCCTTCTCCCCATCCTTGTTCACTGTCCTTGGTGTCTGCATAATCTTTCCCCTGATATATTCTTATTCCTGTCTCTCTCTCTACAGCTGTGCAGCAGTATTTTAACCCTTCTTAAGTAAAACAAAAGAGCTACCACCATTACTGATCAACTTGGCCTTGGCCAGTGGTGGATCTGACTTGGAGCTAGCTGATATTGGCTTTAGCAAACACAGGGGAAGCTTTCAGCAGCTTCTCTCAGAAGCCAACTCTACAGTGCCATGATACTGAACAAATTAATCCTAAATACATTCTACCCTTCATCTCTGTGAATCACATATTTAGAAATTACCATCAAAATACACATTCATCACACAATCTTCACAAACTTCACTTATATCAACAAAAACTTCCCCACCACAAAATCAAAACAGAATCATCAAAACACTGATAAAAACTGGACCATTAATACACAATCCTCCCCTTTTCCCTTCGCCACAGTAACAACAAATACTCCCCATGGTCATTCTGCTCTTTGCTCTCTAGCTGTGTTCAACCCAAGTTTTGCCCATTACTTTTCCCCATTACTATCCTTATCTCAATCCATTAACAATCTGTTATATTTTTCCCCATCTTGTGCTAAGGAGAGGAAGTGTTTAAACCTAAGGAGAGGTTTATATGGTACTTGGCATACAGGTCAGCTCCATTTCACTTTATGAAATCATGTGGGAAAGAAATGAGAAGTTATAGCAAAAAGCTAAACGTATCAGAAGAGAGTAGTGGTGGTGTCAGCTATTATGTCCGTGCCCCAGCATCACTTCACAGCAATCTTACAAGTCATTGTTCGGAATTATTTAACCAGCTGCTTAATAACACATATTGAAACACCTTTCTTATCATTGCAACTTTCTTTATCCTTTTATACATTTATAAATTATCAAAAAGCCAAGAAACCAACTTCACAGACAGGTACGCACCTCATTTAAACGTTGCACTTACTATGAAAGGACTGTATTAATCAATGAAGTAGACATAATTTCTTTTCTAAAATTAGAGCTCTTATGTCTATAAAAGAAAAAACCCACACAGTTTATTCTGAACAATTCATTCAAAATTTGAAAGACTGTGTGAGGTGATATGGCACTGCCTCAGTTCTATGGTACACAACCCAACAAAGCAAATTGTGTGTGAAAAATCTCTTTGAAGGTTTTCAAGATGCATCTGGACAAAGCCATGACTGACCTGACCTGGTCTTGAGTTGGCAGTAGCCTGGCTGCAAGCCAGAAATTATATGAGCCTCCACTAGTTGTCCCTTCTAAGCATATAATGTCTGTGAGTTACTGAAGTGTGGTGAGCACTGTGAGCTGCTGCTGATGTTGACGATGTTCTGGAGAACTAAAATGAGCAGTGGCAATGGCTGATAGGGGTGCAAGGACCGGAATGGAACATCTAATGCTTCAAATATCTGTCCTTTTAAAAATTGCCTCACTATGGCTCAGACTTTGTGTCCTATTAAATCAGAGAGTAAAACACCAGCAATCGCTCCTTAACTTAAACTAATGACCAAATCTAACAGAAACAAAGTAATTTTACCTTGGAGAATGGAGCTGCCTATAGCCCGCTGCCTGATGTTCAGGCTTTGGTTAAAAGAAGGGAAAAAATATGCTTTGGTGAGTCTGAAGAGCAAAGCAGTTCTTACCTTCTTGTGTTCCAACCTACTATTGCTGGATCAAATCCATGACAAATATAATGGCATACACTGAATTGCATTTTCAATAGGGTTTTCAGGACAAAACATTGAGTAACATGTACTAATCAAATTCAGCCCAGCAGCAATACAGATTCCTTTTGGAAAACTTGAAAACTCACCAAATATACATCAAGGTGATTCATACAGCTAAAATGACATTTAAAAATATGATTACTCCTTCTGTTCTGATGGAGACCATTATTTATTTATCTAAAGTTACCTCAGCTGCTGTTGAAAAGCAGACTGCAGTCACTCAGGAATGCTTAATAGTTCATGCTCTGATTTACCAAATACTACAATTCCCCTTAATTGATTTTGCTATTTTAATTTTGGATGAGCCCTTCTCTCCACTGAGAATCTGGTACTATCTTGATCCAGGAATTTTAAAGGAAAATGTGGCTGATGCCTTATATCTTAATTTGCTTTTCAAACTCTCTGACATATCACTTCCTGGGAAGTGCTAAATGCCTTGTCTGGGGATTTGCAAGAGATAAGACCCTTTCGTTTCATTTGCATACACCCCCACTGGCAGCTTTAAAGACCTCTATTTTTTTCATATTGTACCATTTGAGATGAGAAAACCTTGAAGATGTTTTACACAAAATTTACTTGTTGCTCAGCTTTATGGAAATATGCCTAAAAAGAAGGAGGCTGTGGTTAGACTAAGATACAGGGACCTGCAGAACTGTTGTCTGCAGCTGCAGACAACAACAGGATGCTGAAATCTGGCAGTACCACGCTCACTACTAAATACAATAGTCTTGACAGTTGTTCTGTTCATTCACTGCACCCCAACTCCTGTTGAAACCTTTCTATCTTATTAGACTTTATACTGTTGAGAGTAATAAACAAAACAAAGAGAAGTTGTACGTTTGTGATGTTAAGTCAGTATAAGCCTTCAAGCTGGAAGTCTTCCACATAACCATGGGCCTCCAGGATGTGGAGAAGAGAGTACATGTGTCAACCCAAGGTGGCAGGATTTGAACCATCCAGTATAGTCTGTGAACTACCCTGAGTAAAAACCTGACCAAAAAAGCCATTTGAATTTAAAGATTTCATAGATGTCCACTTTAAGGAGAACAACAGCATGGCCAGCCCAGCCCAAGCATTTAAGATGACCTAAGGTTCCACCATTGTGCTTATGAAGAAATCATAAAATCATCAAGGTTGGAAAAAAGAGGTTTTTTACAACACCTTCAGGGATGGTGCCCCCACCACCTCTCTGGGCCTTGTCTGCACCAGGGTAAGACTGCAAGCATGCTTCCTGAAATGCAGTGCAATCACAGAATCATAAGATGTACTAGCTTGCAAGGGATCTCCACAAGTCATCTAGTCCAACCCCCCTACAGCAAGCAGGGACATCTTGAACTAGAACAGATTGCCCAGAGCCCGTCCAGCCTGACCTTGAATGTCTCCAGGGATGGAGCCTCCATCATCTCTCGAGGCAAGCTGTTCCAGTCATCCACCCTCTAATTAAAGACGCTTTTCCTCACATCCAGTCTAAATCTACTATCTTTTCTGGTTTAAAGCCATGACCCCTCATCCTACCACTCCCTTCACTTGTGAACAGCTTTCCTCAGCCTTGATAGGCGTCTTGCAGGGATTGGAACGCAGCCATAGTGCTGGTACTTACCTCTTCACCCATTTTCCTCTTTCAAAGAACTTGAACAACCTTCCTTAATGCATCTGGGAAATCAGCTCTGTGCTGGAAAGCACTATTAGAGCCCACATTTTCCTTGTTTGGTGTATCTGGCATGAGCAATTTTGAAAGCAAAGAAATGCAGTTGCAAGTCAATGACAATTTCTACCCCAGCACAATTAATTTATCTAGAGAAGCAACGCACCAGCCACACAGCCTGTGAAGCAACAGGTCAGCAGGCAACTTGCACGCTTGTCTAAACCCTGTCTTCTGGGTGTGTGGAAAGCACCAGTTTTGTCTCCCACTGATGCAGCACTCAGCCGTCATCTCGCTTGCTGTGCTCAGCTTACTGAGAAAAATGCAGCATTCGGTATTGCTGTCAAAAGTAGCCCTTGTTATTTTTTGAGTGCTCAGACACCGGGGCTGCATACCTGATGATTTTATAGTGTTAATAGCACATCCCCAAACAGGACTCGTCTTACCCCTTTTCCTCTGCTCTGCAATCTCAGCTCTTCCAGCTGTTAAAAAGAAGGGAATGACTAAGAGGAAAAGGACCAATCTCCTCAGAATTTGATTAATGGTGTTTATATTTGTCTCGCACATGGCTAAGAAGCAGTCACACACAGAACACATTTAGTGTCTGGCTGAGGAAGTACTGGCGTACATTTATTCCATTCAGGTCATTCTTCACATCAGCAGCACGCTTCTGTTGTGATTGAAATGCCAGCGCTGAGTACAGCAGTATTAACAACACTGGGTGTGGGGAGGGGAGAATAAGGTGCTTTATCACACATTTTTATTTGTTTATGATTTCAGTATTCATGATGGGCTGACAAGTTTATGAGTTCAATTCTGCAGATGAAAAATACGAAAAGGGCTTGTGGGAGTGTAGATCCTGAAAAGACTTCACTTTCAAATTTTGCAGGCACCACTTATATTCATCAACACCCCCGTATAAATGATCAACCTTTAAAGCCCACAGGGATGGTTTCCAGCTTTGCTCTGTTGTAACAACACGTCAGCCAGGGAGTCATTAGTGAGCAGATAAAAGTGATGCAGTTAGGGAGATCTGAAGGTCTCAGGACTGAAAGACATGAAATAAATATCATAAATGCTGGAGTTATCAAGAATAGAATTTACCCTCATTGAGAAGTACAAGGTGAAAACAGAGACTGTGATAACAAGATATATGGAACTGATCATATCTGTGACAGTCTTTTGATCTTCAAAAGCCTAGAGGGCTGATAAAGCTTGCCATAATTACTTCAAGTCATTCGAACTCTACACAGCACAAGACCAGAGAAGGCTGCAGGCGATGTTATTATGGAAAATTTGGGTTTGTGAGCCTTCTGATCATGTCTGCATCCAAAACGACAGGAAGAATAATGGGATTTGCACAGACAAGTTGGTTTTTACTGTTTCTCATGATCCCTGGATTTCTTAGTCTTTAGGAAATGAGGCGCATGTATCTTTCAGACACACTGCCTCTCAGAGAGCTTAGCTTGTCCAGGTCTGCGAGGAAGACAGGAATTCTCCAGTGTTAGGTAAACTATACCACAAGTTTTTTTAAGACCAGTGTTGATTTGCTACGGAGACTTAAGCTCTATCTTCTAATCTGTATTTGTTGAAGTATGACTTTACGGCAGAGATTGGAGTAAGCAGCAGTACTTCAAAACAGCCCTTTCCCCACGAAAAGCCAAAAGAGGGATTTCTGTCTATGACATATGTGCTCACCTGACCTGCTCAGCAGCCCTCTATATCTGCTCTTCCCTATTGCCTGCCAGTACAAGGACAGTCGACTACTCTTGGCCACAGAGGGGAGTGAGGAATCTTTGAGGAGCTGATGTCTGTTCTGATGTCTGTTACATCAGAAGCTCAGTTCATGCAACATGGAATCTTTGATGATGGAGAAAGGGATGTCTGAAATTAGGTCAGAGTGACACTGGAGCTCCTCTGTCTCCTGGGCAAAAGGCAGTGTGCTGGGAGGCAAGCAGTTCCCATGTCCTGGCTTTGCTGGGACAGAATCAATCCTGACACAGCCTGCAGATCATTATCAGCTTGGAGTCAGCCAGGGCAGCTGACCAGATTTTGCTATAGGCATATCCCCAAACATAAACGTCATTCTCAGTGTTAGAAGGGGAATTTTCCTGAGGAAACTTTTGTTCCTTGCTCCTGCTTCCTTATTTATTTTGACCACTGTACATTCACTAAGCTCAGTAAAACTTCTTAGAGAAGACTCTGGGAGGGAGAGCTTATAGCTGCCTTTCCATACCTGAAGGGAACCTACAGAAAGGTTGAAGAGCGACATTTCCCAAGAAGATCTAGCAACAGGACAAGGGGAAATAGTTTTAAACTGAAGAAGAGTAGGTTCAGACTGGATCTTTAGAAGGAGTTTTTCAGTAAAAGAGTGGAGAGACTCTGAAACTGATTTCCCAGAGAGGTTGTGGCTGCTTCCTTCCTGAAGCAACCAAATCTAGCTGAGAGGCATCGCTGCCCGTGGCAGGGAGGTTAGATTCTATATTGGCATTTGGCATTAGTTTGTCTGTTTCACTAAATCTGTTTTTGTTTAAATCAGTGGGTCCCCTCTCCTTTTCCCCATGCCCCTTCTTGGCTCAGGAGGAGTCACCATGTGATGGAACAACAGCTGTAGTTTAACCCTGGACAATGGCAAAGTGCAGACATTCCATTTTCCCAAAGGTTGCCTCCCACCAGCAATGAAGATTCCTGCACGTACAAAATTCTATCTGAAAAGGGAAAAGGACTTGGTATGGAGAAGGGATTAATAACCTCAGTCCATAGGGTTAAGAAGACCTGGGGTAACTTCAGATAAATACAAGGCAGTATATCATCTCAAGGGTAGACTAAACCATCTAAAGAAAATTATTTACAGCAGATGAGGTCAGAATGAGTGAGTGCGTGTGACTGCTCTATACTGGTAGAAGGGAAAAAGATGTTAAAAATAATCTTAGATGTAAAATGCTTTCTGCATATTGTGACCTGGCCTACCAGAAGCACTGTCTTGAGGAGTTTTAACATCACTCAACAGCAAAGAAAAATGAACTTGCACTCTTCCTGTAAATGATAACACATCTTTTCTGTGACTAGTACAGAAGGGAGGAAAGTGCAAACACAGCAGTGCCACCACTGTTTATTCCTAGCAGTAGCCAGTTCTTTTGGATGCATCTCAACACGAGAAAGACATTAAGATACTGGAGTGGGTCCAAAGAAAGGCAACGAAGTTTGTGAAGGATCTGGAGGACAAACCTTGTAAAGAGCAGCCGAGGGAGCTGGGCTATTCAGCCTTAAGAAAATGAGGCTATGGGGAGACCTTATTGGTGTCTACCTCGAAGAAGGTTGTAGAGAGGTCGGGGTCAGCCTCTTCTCCCAAATCACTAGCAATAGGGCAAGAGGAAATAGCTTTAAGTTACACCAAGGGAAGTTTAGGTTAGACACTAGGAAAACTTTCTTTACTGAAAGGTTCATCAGGGCTTAGAACAGGATGCTCAGGGAGGGGTTTGAATGGCCATTCCTGGATGTATTTAAAGTTGTGGAGATCTGGAGCTTAGGGAAATGGTTTAGCAGTGGGCTTGGGACAGTTGGGGTAATAGCTGGACTCAATGAACTTGAAGGTCTTTTCCCACCTAAATGATTCTATGATAAATAGGATAAGTGTGAAAAACTAAAAAAGAGGTTCTCTTAAAAAACCCAGTGTTTCCATGTTAACATAAATGGAAAATTAAATATGGCATACTGTCGACTCTAAATAGATCTGCAAAAGCCATTTAGCATGAAGTTTATCCCTGAACTACATCTAAAATGAGATTTTATTCTAATTCATCTGTAACCATTTCAGATCACAGGATCTGTAAGAATCTATGCTTCAGAACTTGAAGGTCTAAGTTTTGGGACCAGTCTTGTTTAACACCTTTATCAATGACCTGGATGAGGAGATCAAATGCACCATCAGGAAATTTTCAGATGACATCAAATTAAGTAGGAGCATCGACCTGCTTGAGGGTAGGGAGGCACTGCAGAGGGATTCAGACAGGCTGGAGATATGGGCTGAGGCCAACAGGATGAGGTTTAACAAGGCCAAGTACTGGGTCACACACTTCAGTCACAAAAAAACCCAGCAGAGCTACAGGCTTGGGGCAGAGTAGCTGGAGACCTGCTTGGCAGAAAAGGACCTGTAGGTGTTTGTTGACAGCCAGCTGAACATGAGCCAGCAGTGTGCACAGGTGGCCGAGGCAGTCAATGGCATCCTGGCCTGCATCAGAAATAGTGTGGCCAGCAGGAGTATAGATGTAATGGTGCCCCTGCATTCTGCACTCATGAGACCACACTTTAAGTACTGTGTCCAGTTTTGGGAGCCACAGCATGAGAAGGACATTGAAGTGATGGAGTGGGTCCAGAGAAGGGCAGCAAGGCTGCTGAGAGGTCTAGAAAATATGCCCTGTGAGGAACAGCTGAGGGAACTGGGGTTATTTGATGATCCTGGAGGTCCTTTCCAGCCATGATGATTCTATGATTTTATATCACTAGGAGCCATCAGAGGACAGTCATACAAAAAAATTCCCAAAGAGACTCTTCTTTATCAATTGTGCCTTTTAACATATTTCATGCCTCAACAGACAAGGTTGTTTCTGCCTCACTGTCTTACTGGGAATTATTTTCTAAGATATTCCCTGATAATCCACATTGCCTTATCTACCCATAAACAAATGTGTTAATACATCAAAATTTATAGGGAAGAAAATAGTCCTAGTGCCTTGGCATACAGGAGTGAAGGGCTTGTCCAAGCTTCAACAAGTTGCTCTAAGATACGGTGTCCATTTCACAGATCTTTCACTCAAGATCCAGATCCATTCAAACATAAACATGAAGATATAAAACCTCTCCTTTCACTGAGAAAAAAAACAAGCAGCATTTGAGGCAATAATGACAGAGAACAAGCTGATGCAAGGCAGGAGGAGCCCTTAGAAAAGAACAGAAAAGAACAGCAGGATAAAGCATCAATGAGTGAATGAACGACATATAAGAGGACAGAAAGCTGTAACAGGAAGCCAAGCTGTCAGTTCAAAGTCCCAAGCCTCCGTCTGATGCCCCAACTTAACAAAAATGAGTAAACCAGAAATATTAAAAACTTGTGGTCCACTTTTCCCTCTGTCTACTGCAGTCTTGAATTCAGGTTAATCAAGAACCTGCACAATATTTTTTAGCCTTTGGATTTTCACTGCCATGCAAAATGATTTGTTTCCTGTTTGAATTTGGAAAGTTTTACCCTATAAGACATACATCTTATTTTGGGAGTAAAATTGTGCATTTCTAGCAACATAAGTACAACTTTATTCATATTCATATCATACGTGGATTTGGAATCGGTCTCACTCTGAAGCTTCAGATGATATTAGTATAAATAGATATAGATCTATTCCTTTCCAGAGGAATTCACAGAATCACTCTGGTTGGAAAAGACCCCTGGGATCATCGAGTCCAACCATCTACCTTACCTCACAAGTTCACGCCTAAACCAGATCCCTCAACACCTTGTTCAAACAAACTTTGAACACATCTAGAGATGGTGACTCAACCACCTCCCTGGGAAGCCCATTCCAGTGCCTGACCACCCTTTCTGGGATAAAAATTTTCCTAATATCTAGTCTAAACCTACCCTGTTGTAACTTGAACCCATTCCCTCTTGTTCTATCACTTATTGCTTGTGAGAAGAGACCAGCACCAACCTCTCCACAACATCCTTTCAGGTAGTTGTATCACAGAATCACAGAACACTAGGGATTGGAAGTGACTTTGAAAGATCATCTAGTCCAATCCCCCTGACACAGCAGGATCCCCTAGACCAAGTCACACAGGAACATATCCAAGAGGGTTTTAAATGTCTCCAGAGAAGGAGACTCCACAACCCCCATGGGCAGCCTGTTCCAGTGTTCTGGCACCCTCACTGGGAAGAGGTTCCTTCTCAGATTGATGTGTTACCTCCTCTGTTCCAGCTTACACTCATTGCCCCTCATCCTATCACTAGATGACATTGAGAAGAGCCTGGCTCCATCCACCTGACACCCATCCTTCACTTAGTTATAGACATTAATGAGGTCACCCCTCAGTCTCCTTTTCTCCAAGCTAAAGAGACCCAGCTCCCTCAGCCTCTCCTCATACAGGGGTTGTTCCACTTCCTTCATCATCTTTGTTGCTCTACGCTGGACTCCTTCCAGCTGCTCCATGTCCGTCTTGAACTGAGAGGCCCAGACCTTGACACAATACTCCAGATGTGGTCTCACTAGTGCAGAGTAGAGGGGGAGAAGAACCTCTCGCGATCTGCTAACCAAACCCCTTCTGATCCACCCCAGGATGCTGTTAGCCCTCTTGGCCACAAAAGCACATTGCTGACTCATGGTCATCCTGCTGTAAACCAGGATCCCTACATCCCTTTCTCCTACACTGCTGTCCAACAGGTCAGTCCCCAACCTGTACTGGTACCTGGGGTTGTTCTTGCCCAGATGCAAGACTCTACACTTGCCCTTGGTACAGTTCATGACATTTTTCCCTGCCCAGCTCTCCAGCCTGTCCAGGTCCTGCTGAATGGCAGCAGAGTCTGCTGGGTTGTCAGCGACACCACCCAGCTTTGTGTCATCAGCAAACTTGCTAACACTGCATACTAATCCCTCACCCAAGTCATTAATGAATAGATGGAATAGTACTGGTCCCAGCACAAACCCTTGGGAGACTAGATACAGACCTCCAACCAGACTCTGTCCCATTGACCACTACTCTCTGGCTTCTATTCTGCAGCCAGTTCATGATCCACTTCACTACCCAATCACCCAGTCCACACTACATCAGTTTGGCTGCGAGGATGCTGTGTGAGACTATTTTCAAATGTGTAGAGAGTGATGAGGTCTCCTCTCAGCCTCCTCTTCTTCAAACTAAAGAGCCCCAGCTCTCTCAGTCTTTTCTTGTAAAATTTATTGGCTAGGCCTTTCACCAGCTTGGTTGCCCTTCTCTGCACCTGCTCCAGCACCTCCACATCTCTCTTGTATTGAGGTATTCTTCATATAATTCTTAATAACCCTGATAATTCAGCCACCATAGATTCCTGACACTGGACATAATTTTAATGAAATGCTCATAACCCTTACAGGCACTTTTTCCAAACTGGTCAAGAGGTCCACGGGACAACACATTGTCCCTCACAATGGTTGGCAGTTCAGACACAAATCTATTTCACCAACATTTATGGGTGATTTGGACTGATGAAGACATATTTTCTTCACTGGCTGCTTCTTAGAGCCATCCTCTGGATAAGTCATAGGAAACTAGTTACAGCTAGTGCATACAACTCTGCAACACATTAGTGCCGTGTATCCAGGATAAGTCACACAGGCACTCCTATGATTTACTCTTTGTGAGACTATTCTTTGTGTTACTATGGAACAAAAGGACCTTGGACACCACTGTTGTAGCCACTGCACAAATGGATCACAGTGTTTTCTGAAAAGGGGTGCAATGCAGCAGCAAGGTAAAGAGGAAGTGGGAGAACTGTCGTTATCATGTTTATACAGCTGATGACTTGTAAGCACTGAAGGAGTATGCAACTTGCAAGTCACGATTTACCTGATGCTTATTAATGAAAGACAATGCCTACAGCAGGTCACACATGTGATGACAGAATCAATCACTGGAGATAGAGAACTGTGGCATTGGACAGAAAATCCTGCCAGGACATCAGCCCAGTGGTGCAAGTACACAAGCTGTGCTTTGATAAAGTCTCTGCATGTAGGGATAAGCTCATTCAAAAAATTAAATCATTCAAACAAATGATTAACTTAGAGAAAGGGAGGAAGGCAACTGGATGTAACTGCGAGGGATTTTGTATTTTTGAGCAGTAAATTCCTATGCTGGGAAAACCTCTCGTGAAAGTACCAGGAAAACCAGGTGGTGTCCAACAACCAACACATAATTTTTTATGACAAAGTGATATATGGGGGAAACCAGTCTTACAGATTTCATTTAACACTAACTAAACTGTATTTCAGCCTAGCTTGAAACGGATTTTACCTTTATACTGAGATCCCCATCCTTTCAGGTTGTTTTTTCACTTCGTCACCTCTGGGCTAGATGTTAAGTAGAACAAAAGAGCTGGTGTCTTTGTCCACTGAGTGAAGCATAACCAGCTCCAGCAATTTTCTCCAGGAAAATGAGATCAAACTAGGAGAAACATGAAAAACTGAGGCACAAGTTGGGAGCGGTAGGAGGAAGGTAGCGAGTATAAAATCGTAGATCTGAGAGCAACTGAGTGTAGGTACAATTCTGCAACGATTTTATCTATCAGACTGTAAATGAGGAGAAATGTCCAGTACTGCTGATGTCACATCTGGAGAAATCTGTCAGAAGGACTTTCCAATGTCACAGTACCCACACGCCCAGTGGGACCTGCCAGCCTGACAAGGAGGCAAGGAGACACCAAGGCATTCGCAAGCCAGGCTTTGCCTGCTTTGTTACAGGCTGACACCTGGGATCTTGGAGGTCATGAAGAATTCAATCTCCAGAAAAGTAATGGTTTAACTATTTTTTTGCATGCAGAAGATCCACAGTACAAACCTTGTACCACCAGCAGGTTACTCAGATAGTAAGTCAAGCTTTTCTTGCACCCAATGAAGAGATCTTTGATGACACTTTAATTTCACTGCATTCTTCATGCAGACATGCAATTGTACAGGGGCCAGTCTGCAGCAATTCATCACAAATAGACCAAACAGGTTGTCTCTTTAGGACAAGGTTGGTCATATCGTTTATAAATCAGTTATGTTTGGACCTTTTAATTCAAGTATTGTGACCAGAGAGTGATCTTATGACAGCGAGTATTGCCAGAAGCAGGTTGCTTAGCTTAAGGTTCATTTTATTTGCTTACCTGGAGTGGTAAGCTAATAACAGGGGAGGCCAAGGAGTCCCTTTTGATAATATGAGCCATGCCTGTAGGATCCTATGCCTTAAAACTGTGCTGCTTCTTTTCAGCTGCCAGCTGAGGCCAAACTTAAAGCTTAACCCTTTGCTTTAAGGCACAACAAATGGGTTTTAGTGGTTTAGTGTGGAAAGCACATTTAAGAATCTGCTACATCATCTGTTTCCCTGCGTCTTCCTCATCTTTCCCTGAAATAATTTTCAAAAGATAGAGACATCTAAAGGAAGGCAATATATGGATGTGATTTAAAATCATTCTTAAACTATATATGGCAATAACAAAATATTCCCTTAGGTAATTATTTTACTGTGTGCTCAGTCTTTATTTAGCAACCGCTAATTCTAAAATCAATCTCTGTATCATCTCTAAGAGCTTCAGCTCTTATGAGACTGTGATGGTGGTTCTCAAGACATATCCACCCCCTTCACTTCCCAAAACATTCAAATCTTTTACCATTTTTAGAATGAAAACAGGGTATCATTACACTTACCAGCCTTGAAAGAACATCGGTTAAAAACAAAAAGCAGTCATTTCTACTTACTACCTTGTTTTGCCTTGAAATGTTCTTTTACATAATAAAATTTATATTTAAATATAAATTAGAGAGGAAATTAGAGAGCAAAGAAATAAAGCAGCCGCCAGAAATAACAAACAAATACAAACAATAAATAAAACCAAATAAAGAATTACCATGTACAGAAGTTATTATTTCATTGATATGGCACATACTCCAAATCTTTCATCATCTTTGTGGCCTTTTTCTGGACATGCTTTTCTGGACGTGCATCCATGCCCTTCTTATACTGGGGAGCCCAAAACCAGGCACAGCAGACCAGATGCATCTCATTATTGCTGAGGAAAGATTAACTCTTTTGACCTACTGGAAACACCTTTCCTAATGCTGCTTAGGATGCTGATGGCTCTCTTTTTGGCAAGGGTACATTTCTAGCTCATGTTCAGTGTGGAGCTGAGGACCCCCCAGCATCTTCTGATGCATGGGACTTTCCCTCATGGTGTTCAGGACACAGCACTTCATATTTTTGTTGTCAAACTTCAGGAGGTTTTTCCTCCCACATACAGGAATTGGCATTCCCCTTTGCTAAACTCAATGAGATTCCTGATGGTTCCTCGTTGCATCTTGTCAGGGCCCCTCTGAAAGGCAGTGCATTCATCTTGTTAATTAACCACCAGCCTCCCTGGCCTAGTGTTGCACCATCTGCCAAACTGCTGAGAACATACTGCCCATCGTGCAGGTCAGGACTGGATCTAGTGCTGGCCCCTGTTGCACTTCTCTGGTGACTGGCTTCCAGCTGGACTTCGTACTGCTGATGACATTTGCTTGAGACCAGCCGCTCAGCAAGTTTTCAGTCACTGTCTACTCACTCTATACTTCATCAGCTTGTCTAAGAGGGATGTTCTAGGAGGTGATGTTGAAAGCCTTTCCAAATTGAAGATAAACAACATCTACTACTCTCCCCTCATCCACCATTCATCTCATCTGGAAAGGCTGTCAGGTTGTTCAGACATGATTTCCCTTTCATAAATCTACGCTGACTACTCCCAAGTGCCATTATAGTGCTTGTGATGTGAGTGAGGACCCATATCTCTGCCTGTAACTGCAGCCACAGATTCCCTGCTTCTTTTTGGTGTGATGTTTCCCTGTAAGCTTTTTCAGATCAGATGATAGGACAATCAGCAAAGAAATCTGTTGTGAATGGGAGATATGAGGACAAACTGCAATTTTACAAGACCGGTGTCTTAAAAGAAATCTGCTTTTAGGTAACCCAGAAAATTTACTTCTATGCACACAACTTCAGAAAGACTTCATCGAAGAGAACCACATCATTCTCATGCCAGAAATGAGTTGTCATTTTCTTTCTAGAGTTCTTACAAAAAAAGTTTCATTTCTTCTGTTGCAAAAAGCTTGCACAAGTTTTACTGTGCTTACCCCATGCCTGAGAACAGGCAGAACACACGAACTACAGGAAAACAGCTCCTCTTGTCCTTTCTATTGATAGTGAGCATGTCTTAGAGTAGATCTGCACACAGGTCTGATCAAGGCTGATCCCAAATGCAGTTGCTCCTTGCCTGCAAACCATAAACAAAGCCATTTGGCAGAGAGGATGAACTGCCAACAGGCTCAAAAAGCATCTAATGTAAGTACACTTGCCTCTAACGTAAGTTACACTTACTAGATGTGAGCACTACACGTCATTTTGGTTCTTAAGGGAATCTGGAAACCTTGTGTTGGGGCAACCTGAGGAAGAGCTGAGGAGCAAAAAGCTAAACTGGCCAGAAACAAGGCTGAAAAATATTTAATATTCTTGGAAATGTTTCTCAGTGTTGACACACTTCCACAGGGTTGCTTACCTTCAGTGCATCAGCACTCTGTGGCAGAAATGTACCTGGTGGTTGTGAATGCACATGGGTCTGCTATTTTTCCCTTGAGGCTTGCTGTTTGCAAAACGTTTTAGAACAGATCCTGAACATGTCACTAGAAGACCACCACAAAAGCTGTGAAACTCCAAACCAGAAGATACTGAAGAGGCTCCTCTCTTAATTCTCTCTGTAGAAGTGTAATAATTACAGATGTTGAAACAGCGACCCAAACCGTGATGTTACACTAGTGTATGTGCAGATAACCTTCCCTACCCTTAGTGGATTTTGAGACTGCTCGTTGGTGCCACAGCTGACCCGAGGTACTGCTGGTGATAGGAGCACTCTGAGAACAACATTGGACTAGAGACTTCCAGAGAAGGTAGTCTTCCAGCCAAGAACTCCCAGAGTTGCCTTACTTTCGCTGCGCAAAATAAACAATGTTGGAATGGGAATGACTGGTTTAAAATGGATTTGCATAATTCTAGAATAATAGAACCCGGCGCATGGCTGCCAGGAGAGGAGGCAGCAGCAACCAGTGCAGGTCTAGGCGCCTGGTTTTTTGGCTTTTCTTTCCTTTCTTTTCAGGCAAGGGAGTGCTGCTGCTCTGGAGCAGGATTAGTATTCAAGGATCACCTCCTCTGTGTCCAGGAACAACGTATACCAACAAAGAGGAAAGCATTGGAACAATGCTAGGAGGCCTGCCTGGCTGAGCAAGTAGCTCCTGGAAACTGGGAGGACTGGCTGATTAACCAGAGAGCTGTGCTTCCATTCAACGAGATCCAGACAGACGGGTGAGCTGCACAAAGGGAACCTAATGAAGTTCAGCAAGGACGAGCGTAGGGTCCTACATCTAGGGAGGAACAATACCATGCACTAGTACAGATCAGGGGCTGTCCTTCTGGAAAGCAGCTCCATGGAGAATGACTTTGGAATCCTGTTGTACAGTAAGTTACCCATGGGACAGCAATGTGCCCTTGTGGCCAAGGGAGCTGATGGTATCCAGTAGGTGTAGGGAGGTTCTCCTCCCACTCTACTCTGCCCTGATGAGACCACACCTGGAGTACTTTTGCCCAGTCCTGGGCTCCAATTCTAAAGAGACAGGGATCTACTGGAGAGAGTCCAACAGAGAGGTATGAGGATGATTAAGGGACTTGAACACCTCTCCTATGAGGAAAGGCTGAGGGATCTGGGGCTTTTTAGTCTGGAAAAGAGAAGGCTAAGAGGGATCTTCTTAATGTCTATATGTATCTGAAGAGTGGGTGTCAAGAAGGGCCTAGTCTCTTTTCAGCAGAGCCCTGTGATGAGACAAGAGACAGTGGGTACAAGCTGGTACACAGGAGGTTCCTCACCTTCTTGCCTTGCCAGATTCTGTTGAGGATAAATCCTTTCATAGGTCAATACAAAAGATTTCTGCTACAAGGGTTTCAAGAGACTCTTCCATGTCTCAGACAAAATACATTATAAATCAAGAAATCTATCTGTCATTGCTTCTGAAATGAAGCTTTTTCTACCAGCCACAAATGATAAATAGGAGTGCTTGAGGTTAAATTTGTCTCTAGACTTTGGAATAATTTTCAGCTCTTCTAAAACAGTTCTGAACTTAAATCAATAGACAGCCTCATTTGGCCTTTTCTCCTACTGTTTTCTTTTGAAGTGATCTTTTATTTACTTCTGAAAACTGTCATGGTGCCTTCAACTTTCCTCACGGAGGTCATCACAAGAGGTATCTCTTTATGTGTGTCCTGCCTGGTTGCCTGTTTTGATGGTGCTGGTGCCTTTGAGCCATGTCCAGGGGAGAAGGCATAGTACAAAGAACACAACCACAAAAAGCAAAACTAGTGGTGGCTTTTGTACTCTTTCTCTAATCCAATCACTAAAGCAGTGGCAACAGAGTAGGGGAATACACAGGAACAGGCTGAATGTAAAACTCCACAGAAATGGGATGTCAGGCACGATCTAGACTGGAATACTAAGACAGATGACAATATATCATAGCAATAATTACTCAGTGTGACACAATGAGGATGGGACACTGCAAGTAATATGTTTGATCATCTGAAATAAAAGACACAATAGATTTCTTTTATGTCTCACCCTTAACATTATGACATTTTCATTGATGATGTCACAAAAGACTTGGGTTAGAGGGGTTGTGCCTTCCACCCATGATCTCTAATTTAGCACATAAGAACCCCATGTTGATGCTCAGCACAGATTCCTGCTGATTGACAGTGTTATTTAACCAGATGTTAGATCCTCTTACTTCTGATAGCATATTTTGCATTATTTTTATCTGAAGAACAATTTCCTCCCAAGCCATTAGACATCTTTCCCTAGTGAATCTGTGCTAAACTTAGTTTTTTCTTTCTACAAGAAAATGCCAGACAACAGCTTTTAATATTACTCAGACTGCCATTTCCAAAGCATTTTGCCCTTTTCCTTACTCCCCACTGTAAAGAAGGCGGGTATTATGAACATCATCAACTGCAAGACAACAGAGTCCCTGGCATCTGAGAGCAGAGCAGGCGCCCTCTGCCTACTCAGAATGCCTGTGTTGCATTCTATTACAGTTTGCTAGTGGAGATAAAGCAAGCAGCCTGCCTCAGGAAAGACACTGTGTTTACTCTGAGTGATGCAAGCAATGAATCACAGGCATTGTGTCAAGAAATCTTCACAACCCCAACTGTGCAGCAAGATGACAATAACACAAGAATGAAAACCTAGCACACAGAAAACTAGTACTCATGACTCTTCAGATACATTACTCCCACCTTAATGGACCTTCTCCTCCCTTCTTAAAAAAGAGGCTGAAGCACATGCCTTGGGATGATTTACAGCAAGACCAATCTGATCATCAGTCACTTATTTGCTGTTGATTTCCATGCACACACCCTACCTTTGTGGTGATAACAGAAAAAAGAGGATGCCCACACCTTTTCTATCATCTTTCAGACAATGCAGGACTGTGTATATTATGCGTCCATGGTTTTGGTTTCCTTGACAGGAGACTTTTGAACCTGAAATGAAATAAACTCGAACGACATCATATCTGCCTCATATTCACACATTCACCAGTATCAGTGCAAAAAAAAAAACCAAATCAAAACAGTATTTCAATCTCTTTCAATCTCATTGAGAAGACTCAATAGTCTGTCAGAGAAAAAGAAATGCATATCCTCTGCAGAGGACATCCCAGAATATGCAGAAATGCCCTAGTATATGTACAGAGAAACAGAATCAATTCACAGAATCACAGAACATCAGGAATTGGAAGGGACCTCAAAAGATCATCTAGTTCAATACCCCCTCCACAGTAGGATCACTTAGATCAAGTCACACAGGAACATATTCAGGTGGGTTTTAAACCTCTGCACAGAAGGAGACTCCACAACTTCCATGAGCACCTTGTTCCAGTGCTCTGTTACCCTCACTGTGAAAAAAATTCCTATGTGTAAGGCTGACTCCCAGCATTCAGCCCTTTCTATGTGCTTCTTTACACTTTATTACAAGACAAGTCCCAGATCTCTAGAAGAGGGGAAAAAAGGACAAAATTCCAGCCTAGACACTGCCATTGGAATTATCTCCATGAAACAAAAAAGTGCATGGAAAACGTGAGATACCATCAAGAGGCAGACTCACCTGTGGAAGTAGTTATATTCATATGCAAATATTCTTTACTATGAGGGTGGCAAGGAACTGGCACAGATTGTGGATGCTCCATCACTGGGTATAGTCAAGGCCAGATTAGATAAGGCTTTGAGCAACCTAGTCTAGTGGGAGGTGTCCCTGCCCACAGCAGGATGATTGGAACTAGATGATCTTTAAGATACTTTCAAACCCAAATCATCCTGTAATTTTATGAAACTGCCAACAGAGAAGAGATGAGAGGTAATCGGAGGAAGACATGCATCTACAATAGAAGACAAGCAGATAATCAATGATTGATCAGAGAAGGGAGTGACTCAAGTTCATGGATTTGCTTGGATTGAATTATAGAGACTTACACCGTAGGTCTGCACAGAAACCAAGGTTAATGAAGTTACCAGATGCCAAACCAAGAGAGTAGAGGAAAACAGAAAAGAAAGAAGACAGATAAGAAGTTAGTTAACTAACCACTACAGGCTGCAGGCAAGCCTTGCAGGCTCTGGCATCCCTCACCAGTCCTCAGCTCCATCACTCTGTCTTGCTGGAGAACTCCTTGGTCTCTCTGTCTGTCTTCTTAGTCAGTTTCTCAGCATAGTTAGCCTCCTGGATGAGGGGGTGATAGGTGATCATCCCTGCTCACTCCCTCAGCTTCACAGATTTTCAGTGTCTCAAGCAGTCCTTTTACTAGCCTCTTCCCACTGTCACAGGCTGGGGTGGGGCTAATGGCCCCCCTGTGCCATCCAAATCCCTCCTTTTATCCCTGCTGCCAAGGGCACTTTTCTACATCCCCAATGATATGGGGGACTTTGTTCTTGGGGACAAATCAGTAGTAAGCAACTTCTTGAGAGATAGCAACTCAACATATTCCCGCCACACAAGCCTCCTTCTGCAGGCAAGAACAGCAACATTTGAGAACCTGACTGTTCCACTCCCTCTGGGGAGCACTTATCTCTTCATCAGGTGCAAGGCTTCTCCTCCCTGCTCATTGTGCTTGAGCCATTCCACTTGCTGCTAATCAGTTGTTGGGACAATTCCCCAACACAAGAAAAATTGTTAAATTAAAATGTGCTTAATACTGTCAGGCACTTGAAAGACCATGATTTACAGTGGGTCACATTTATAGTCTGAGTTCCACAGAAATTACGTCTTTTTGGAGGTTTTATAGACTTCATTGAGAAGATAATTTAAAGCAACTGAGTCACCCCCAAGTACCCATAACTCATCAGTGAAGGGAGTAAGTATTTTATGCAGATCTTTAGCAAAAGGAACCAGAAGTCCTAACAGTAATTAAACTGCTGTGTTACCATGTATGATACAACATGGATCAGCATGCAGCACATAAAAGTTTATGACAAATAACTCATGAAAATGATAATTTTACTATTCAGTCATCATCAGGTCATAAACAGAAGAATTTACCAAGCTCCTCTTGACAGGAGCACATGCATTCAAAATTGTAGTAGGATTAGGGTGAGGTTGGATTCAACCATCTTGAAGGTCTTTTCCACCCTGAGCAATTCTGAGCAAAATCCGAAAGTCCCTCTTTCAAAGTGGAGTGTTGTGGGTTAGCCATGCTAGGCTCGGCTGCACAGTAACAGGTGCTTTTCACAGAATCACAGAACATTAGGGTCTGGAAGGGACCTTGAAAGATCATCCAGTCCAATCCCCCTGCCAGAGCAGGATCTTCTAGATCAAGTCACACAGGAACATGTTCAAGTGGGTTTTAAACATCTCCAGACGAGACTCCACAACTTCCATGAGCACCTTGTTCCAGTGTTCTGTTACCCTCACTGTGAAAAAGTTCCTATGTGTAAGCTGGAATTTCCTATGTTCCAGCAGACACCCGTTGCCATTTGTCTTATGACAAATGACACTGAGAAGACCCTGGTTCCAGTCTCCTGTTCTCCAAGCTAAAGAGACTCAGCTCCCTCAGCCTTTCCTCATCAGGGAGATGTCCCACTCCCTCCGTCATCTTCATGGCTCTGTGCTGGACTCCCTTAAGCAGTTCTGTGTCCAACTTGAAACTCTCAGAGTTGTCTACCTTGCACATCATAATTACAAGTAAGTATTAACAATCTTCTTCATATATTAGAAAATAATAAGTATTATTATTATAATAAGCAAACATCTGAAACTCATAATTTCCTGTCTCTCTAACCAGTTCAATGCTGACAGTGCTGCAGAGCCCCAGTACCGAGCTCAAAAAATAGCAATGCAATCATTCTTTGTGCAAGCCCAGCAGTAAATACATAACACAAAATGTGGTGTCAGGCCACCTGGCACATACTCTTTTTCTTACTGAACTCTGTATGCACCAATTTTTGCAGCCTGACTCCCAGCAAGTCAACCAGTTTGTTACTACTTTTGCTCTGTTGAGGGTGAACTTGCCCAGAGGTACTAAATTACAGAAGATCAAACCATGCCTTGAAGATTTTCTTTTAAGAGATTAATCCAACTTGGGCCCATAACGAAGCAGGAACACAAAATAAATGTAGTCACACTCTAGCACTTAAGATGCTGCTGAAAATCTCACAATGGATAAAGACTGTTGAACTTCAAACATAAACTTTTGTGAGAAAAAAAAAGTGACATTTTTAATGCAAATGTCAGGGAAAAGCAAACAGCTCTGTTGTATAGACTTCAGGAGGGGTCCATGAAATCCCCTTCCCAAACATGCTCCTTCCAAAAGTGTGTCATACTGAAGACTGCAGAAAGCACTGTGCCAGGAAAATGCAATGTAAACCATAGCCCACCAGGCCATGCTGTAGCTATCAGAGGCGTGAAAGAACACCTTAGAAATCTTCTGACTTGAGCTTCAGACAATTAAAAAGATATTCCCCATGAGAATCTGCAAATGAAGACATGTAGATGCTACTCAAAGCTTGCACCCGTGGGAGTCTCTCTGGGGAAAAGACTATGCTCCCTATAAAGAGAGGTGTCAGCAGTCAAGCTAAACAAAAAGCACTTGCAAAGGTCCCTTACAAATGAAATTCCTGTTGGCTCTGTGCTTCAGACTCACACAGTCCCTCTGAAAGGCAGCAGTCTTGTCTATCAAACAGTGCTCCAACTTCTGTTCTGTGCCACCTGCCAACCTGCTGAGCGTGCACTGTGCCCCATCGCTCAGGTCATTCATGAAGAGATTAAACAGCACCGGATGCAGTACCGTCCCCCAGGACACACCACTTGTGACTGGCGTCCAGCTGACTTCATCACAACCACCTGAGGGACACCAGCAGCTCAGCCAGTTTCAACCTACCTCACTGTTCACTTCTCTAATCCATATTCCACCAGTAAAATGGTGTTGAAAGCCTTACTACAACAGCAATCATGTTAATATCCACTGCCCACCCTTGATCCAGTGAGTCAGTCATCTTACTTGAGAAGACTACCACACTTGTCAGGCACCATTATCTCATCATCCGTGATGACTAAACCAGGACACCATTTTGCATTTAGAAATGGTTTCATGGGGAATTTGGTTCATCACCTTCCCAGGGATCAAGGTGAAGCTAACCAGCCTGCAGTTATTCTGTCTGGTCCATTTTGAAGATAGGAGTAATATTTGCTGTCCTCCAGCCCTCAGGAAACTCTTCTCGTTGTCTTGACCTTGCAAAAATAACCTGGAGTGAACACACAATGTACACACCGAATAAATACAACCATTGCTTAATGACCTGTTTACAAAACCCACAGATTCTCTCCTTCTCCTGAATTCTGGCAGGAATACCAGTTGGTAAGGAGAAGCTCTACAAAAGCCTTTACAGTTAGAGGGATTAATATGAACAAGATCAGTTTTGTTTCTTCATCTGTTTGAAAGCCTCCAGTACGCTACAGGCACAATAAGTAACAATGGATGAGGGAAATTAGTGTTTTCACCACATCTGTATAGCAGTTTACAGATGTTTGTCCTCGTTTTTATTTACCAGTTGTGCACTCATAAGGTTCTTCCTTTCTGCAAGATGAAAACAGAAAGAAAATTCCTATATTCCTCTGACAGCACTGAATGCACAGAGGGAGCTCTCCAGTGGCTATATTTTCCTTGGAAGTGTTCACACGACATTCTCTGAATAAAGGCATAACTATAATTTATTGATAAAATAGCTCTATAAACTGAAGGAGGCAGTTATCTAGCCAGATACCCATAAAGCAAAGATGTGGTGGCATGAAATGATGAAGAAGCAGCAAACTCAGCCGCAGGTTTGGACATTACAGCTGAGGAATGCAGCTGGCTGGTGAGAGGAGTCAACTGTCATGGTAACGAGATAATAAAGAACAAATTAACTGCACTTGGAGGAATGTGGCATAAAGATAGAACAAGGGGCATGTACAGATGAACGTGAAATGGCTACTTGTTTCTGTATGTGTTGTACCAATGAAATAAGGACACCCGTGAGGTGCAGGAGACCTGTAGAGGTGAGCCACCAGGCAACAGGAAAAGTAAAAATGAGACAGACTATATGACAGAAGAGTGTGCTCTTTTGTTACGTGTTCTGCTACATCTACTTGGAAAGCGCTACTGGCCCACAAAGGAGTAAAAACTACTGCTTATGAGCTAAGACAAATGCTATTATGGAGCAAAAAGCAAGTTTTTGAAGCTTCCACAGCTGTTGCATTTAGTGTGGGGGCTGTGGGCAGCCAGCTACAAGCCAGGGCCCCATAGGGAACAAGCTCAGCGCAGAGAAAGCTGTGTTAAAGCTGACAGAGAGTTTCTTAAAGAAGCGTAACATTACCATCTACTCTCGTGTTCTGCACTGCTTACTGCAATGGATTTCTACTGCCATCCCAAACGTGAATGCAGTGACTGTTTTCCAGGCACAGACATGGGATCAGGTGGGCACTAAGCTTTGGAACGCTGTAACGACCGGGGTCAAGCAGGCAGCACAGCTACTAACACCTTGGCACACTATGGAGACTGATAAGTCTCCCCAGCGAGAGCAATCTCAAAAGCCTCACAACCCCTTAAGGAAGCCAGATATTCTCTTAAAATCTTCAGCTGAGATTCCATTTGACCCAGGAGGATGGACTTTGAGAAAGCATTAAAAAGGTTGGTGATATAGATGTTTTACAAGGATTCGTGGTTATTTACGGGCTGCAGAAGGAAGTGCAGAAACAAGCTATGCCATACAGCTTGGTGGGGGATCTCTGTTGGACAGTGAAAGAGAGCAGTTTGAGAATTCTTTCTACCCAGAACTTTTTGCATACCATTGCCGAGATTTATGTGTTAACTCATCAAGATTTAAGAGCTGCGTGTTATCTTATCACATCCTGAAAACTTACTGTGAAAGCAGGTGCAACAGAGTGCTGAGCAAGCAGCAAGACCCTCCCCCCCAGGACCCTTGTGGGCTGAAGGTGCATGCAGGGCTCAGGCAGATGGTGAAAGTGAAAGTAGAGACGCTGTGGGTGATGGTCACTGGAGAGTGAAGCTTGGCTAAAGCATGAGACTGTAAATTTAAGAGTTGCAAATTCAGACCCTAGGTCAAACACTTAAATCTTACCACAAACAGATCTGAGCTGTAAGAAAACTGTGAGGCTCCTTTAAGAGACAGCTCAATGAGTGAGCCATAGGGAGCCGCAGTGTGGACATCTCCCTTGGCCTGAGTTCAGGGCGGGCAGTGGCCAGCACCATTCCTCCTTTACCCCCCCACCATGAGTGGCGCCAGATTGCTGAGGATTCGCCCTTTCCTTGCCACTATGACTCACTGTATATTGTTGCATTTGCCTGTAAGTTTGCTTGCAGGTGGACAATGCAGTACTTGTTTGCCCTTTGAGACAGTCATTGCTATTGCAAAAAACAAAAAAGGTGGAGCTGGACACCTAGCTCCAAAGAACGTTCAGCTAAAGCATTGCATGTCCTTGATTTTTTTTAATTGTGCTACAGAGGCGCCTCCACTTTCCATCTCTGGCTCCTGTTACAGGAAAGGTTCACGGTTCTGCTCAAGTGCTGGTACGAGATCTTGAGTCAGGACAATGGGAAGGATTGTTCCCTCTTATTACCTGGGGATGAGGTATACTTGCACCTCCACAGAGAGAGGTCCACAGTGGATCCCTGTTCAGTATGTTTGTCCTTATCTCATAGAATCACACAGAACACCAGGGGCTGGAAGGGACCTAGAAAGATCATCCAGTCCAATCCCCCTGCCACAGCAGGATCACCCAGACCAACTCCAAGCAGATTTTAAACGTCTCCAGAGAAGGAGACTCCACAACCCCCCTGGGAAACCTGTTCCAGGGCTCTGTCACCCTCACGGTGAAGAAGTTCATTCTGATTTATACGGAACCTCCTGTTTTCCAGCTCACACCCATAACTCACAGAACCACAGAACATTAGGGACTGGAAGGGACCACAAAAGATCATCCAGTCCAATACCCCACCACAGCAGGATGCCCCAGATCAAGTCTCAAAGGAACATGTCCAGACAGGCTCCAAACCTCTCCAGAGAAGGAGACCCCACAAATTAACTGCACTTGGAGGAAAGTGGCATAAAGATAGAACAAGGGGCGTGTACCGATGAATGCCAAATGACCACGTGTTTATATATGTGTTGTACCAATGAAATAAGGACAACTGTGCGTAGGAAGGATATAAAAAGAGTGAGCTGAGCTGCATAAAGTGGAATTGCTTGCACATTAAACTTGAACTGTGTTGTTTCTGGCCGCCATGACCACAACACAAAGACAAAAACTAACTAGAGATCTCAGCAACACATATATATAGTCAGGTGTGTACATGCACATATATGGAGAAAACAAAGGCGTTTTCACAGAATCACAGAACACTAGGGATTGGAAGGGACCTCAAAAGATCATCTAGTCCAATCCCCCTGCCACAGCAGGA
>JAOXOE010044512.1:0-37908 GCA_028565055.1 Phoeniculus purpureus | reverse complement strand
GCAGGGAAGAAAAACCCTCTCTTAGTTGTGAAGACAGTATTTTTTATTAAAGCATCACAGCAGTGACAGACAGATGTCTGCAGGCAGCCTTCTGTGCCTCTGGTTGCTGACAAGGTGCAGGATTATTATAATGGCATTTCTTAGCCAAGTCCAGCAGCTCAATCCATCATCTGCAGATGCTGGCTGCACCCAGCACCTCTGTATCAGGTCGTCTCCACCAGTGCTGCCACAACAGCCAAGGAGCACACTGGACTGGGAGATGGGCAGTGTGAGCTGCAGGGCTTGGGAATGGCACTGCTCCACGTCTATCCAGGCAGAAAGGAAACCACAGAGGAACAAACGGCACAGTTCAAGCTGATTTCACCCCTCTTTGATTTGTTCCAGTGTCAATTTGAAACCACTTTTGGAGAGAAGCAATAAATCCTGTCACCGTGCCCCGGCCTCAAACCCAGACGACTCGAGTGTAATTACCTCACGTCTGCAGCACATTTCTCACAGGAGACAAAGTAAGAGCTATCACTGCTCCCTTCATTTGCGGGTGTTCAGCTGGAGAGGCCTCGCTCCCGATTTTCAAGTGTTGCACATCAGAACCTCCAGTGGGAGCCACGCCAACCATCAGACTCAAACTGCCCTCAATTGGGCTAGTAAGGGATGGATTGGTTGGCAAGAGGGAAGCAGAAGGACCAATGACCACTGAAAAACATTTTGCATCCAAATAAATGCCACCTTCTTGTAAGCTTTTATTTGCCCACAGCCTCGTCTATGGTGTTAACTCCCTGCCTGGCTGCGCTGGCTCCTGGCATTGCAGAGAAAGGAAAGGAGGAGCAGCAGAGCAGAGCCACGGTGTGAAGCTCAGACCATTGGGATGGGCAACAAAACCTTACCTTTTTACAAGAAGTAACACAGCACCCAGCATTGGCTCTCGGCTGGTGTGACGCAGCTTGGAGGCCACGTAATGCAGTGGTGCTGGAGCTGTTCAGAGCCCTCCAGGTGACATGGCCTTCAAAACCATCAGATCATGGGACTTCCTTGGGAAGACCTGCACAAGCTTTATACCCAGGCTGAGCATAATTCAACACACCCCTCGGGTATCAATGAGAATTAGTTATGGAAAGCAGTATTTCAGAAGTCACTGGATTATTTGTTTCCCCAGTTCAATAAAGCATCAAGGATCGTCTGCTGAGAGCAAGTAACGGCATCCCAGAATCTGCTGAAAGCCAGATGGCAGCAGCAGCAGGCCTGTTTGGGGACAGCTCTCAAAGCACTCTCCAATTTCAAAGCCACAATCTTATCATCTGGAAAATTAATATGGCAGGTCAGAACATATGGTAGAGTTTGTGAAAACTAATTTCAGGGAATTAGTTGGCCTCGCCCAGCATCTCAGTATTGACTTGGGACTATGGAAAATAAATATAAACAGGACTGGTGCCCCAAGATGCCAAAGGTCCCTTGGCTCCACAAGACACCAAAATTATCTGCTTTTCTCCAAGCTTGAAATGTTTAGCAAGATGTGGAGTAGGACCTGCCCATCACAGGCGAACTGGAGGCAGGCATGGCTCAAGGACAAGACTCTTCCTACTTGTTGTTAACTTGCTCGTTATTTATGAGGAATCCAGAACTTCAGGTAATTCAGCTCCTCCCTAGATGCCCAGAGTAAGTTTAGCACAGACCACTAGACCTGGTATTTCATCATATTCGGCTCACAGGGGGAAGAAGCAAGCTTCTTCCAGATCAGGAAGTGCCTTCCAGATCAGGAGAAACAAGGAGTCAGGAATGTATTGGGCTAGACGGGATTTCTAATGGTCATCTAGTCCAACCCCTCTACAACAAGCAGGGCCATCTGTAACTAGAACAGATTGCCCACAGCCCCATCCAACCTGACTTCAAATGTTTCCAGGGATGGGGCCTCAGCCACCTGTCTAAGCAGCCTGTTCCAGGGATCCACCACCCTCAGATTAAAGAACTTTTTCCTCATGTCCAGCCTCAGTCTATCCTTTTCCAGCTTTGAACCATGACCTCTTGCCCTACTGTTCTATGTCCTATTGAACAGCTCTTCTCCAGTCTTCTGACAGGCCCCTTTCAGTGACTGGAAGGTCACTATAAGGTTCCCTCAGAGTCTTCTCCTCTTCAGGCTGAAAAGCCTTAACTCTCTCAGGCTGTCTTCACCAGAGAGGTGCTCCAGCCCTCTTATGCCTCCCAGGGAAGAAAGAAGACGGGGAACATCTGAGAGTGTAGGAGGGGTTAGGCAGAACCATCATGTAGCCCAGAGCCATGATGAAGCTGGTTTTGGAGGAATCCCTCACTCAAGGATTTGCAAGGACATAACCGTTCCAGCTTCTCCCATCTTCAGGCATCGAGGTACTTTCCAATGAAGAAAGAGGGGCGAAAAGCCCCCAAAACTAAAATTCCAAGGGAAGTTTTCATTCCTAGAGTCAAGGCCAGCAGTGCCCATGCTGCAGCACACCCAGCTGGTTGCAGTGCTATCCATGTGCCTCTACCCATCCACACCCTTTGCAGGCTTCTAGCAGGGAATATTTGCTGAGCCTGCGACTCTTGCAAAGCTGAGTGATGCGCAGTGACAAGCTCGTTTGCTCTTTGGGGACAGGGCTTCAAATAGCTGCTCACTCGTGGCAATTAAAATGGGCAGAGCTCTGCCACCGGCTCCGCTAGCCCATGCTGTGACTGATGCAAGCGGCATCTGTAGCGGTCTGATAAGGATACAGGATGATTCAGAATAATCTGGGCTTTGCTGAACATATGAGCCTGAGTGTTTGTGCTTCTGTTTCCACCTAATGGGAAGGCTTTGTGGTGCTCATTAGAAGGGGAAGAGGGTGGTTTGATATAGGTTGCCACCAAAACTGCCTCTCTGTAAGACTAATAGGTGCATCTGCCATGCTCAACACAGTATCACAGTACATTAGGGATTGGAAGGGACCTCAAAAGATCATCTAGTCCAATCACCACTTGGGTCTCTTCTTGAACTGGAGGTCTCCAGTTCAAGGGTCTGGCCAATCTAACTCCATGACCTGGACCCAGCAAGGGGGTGACAGAACAGGTAGGGAGGGAGCAAAACAGTCAATGTTAAGCCTTCCCAGCTTGGGGGACACTTGTGAGATGTGACCTCGCACGTAGGGTGGCTCAACTAAGATGCAGGAGATGGGCATGAAAATGGGCAAGAGAGCAAGGGAAGAGGAGGAGGGACACACTGGCCCTTCAAAACTGACTTCCAGCTAGTTTAGTGCCATCTATATCTCAACCCATTTTGACAAACATTTAATCTCGCAGACCTTCTGCATTGTCTGTTCCCACCCCACTAAGCCCACAGTCTCACGCTCTCTATTTCCCTCTTGAGCCATTCCAACAGCCTGGCTTTGATTCCACCCAGTGCAGAAAGCCAAGCCAACAGCACAGCTTATTTACAATAGGAACAGCATCCAGAATGGAAACTTCCCTCCCTTCAACTGTCCTTGATTAAAGGTTTACAGCCCACAAAAAAGGGCATTTCAATCAGTTCAAACACCTGGTTTTCACAGTACAGTTAGCAGGGTGCCTCTCTGACATGGGTTGCCCAGGAGCAGGGCTGCACCTCACACTGTTGAGAGGGTGAGGTCCAGGAGCAAGGCTGTATGAGGTTGAATTAAGGTGGTGAGAAACATCTCTGCAGATACAAACTTCTGTCCCACAAACACCTTACTGCTGTTTTCAGAAATCTTCTATACTTCTCAGTTTTCACCACACTAGGTAAATCCCTTTCTAGCATCTAATTGTGACCATGGCCAAGAGGCAGAGCTACGAAGAAGCAAGTGGGTTTCTGGTGATGGGAGCCCACACAGCTCTATAAATAGCGGTGATCAGCTAAAATTCAGGTCAAAAGATGCTGTCGAGTAGTTGCCACCTCTGCTAAGCTCTGCTACCTTTAAGGACTACACAGACCTTGTGCACTGTTACCAGCCAGGGTGGGAAGAGACACATCTCAGCATTTCCTCCTGCACCTGGGCTCTCCCACTAGGCACCACTCTGCTGTCCGGGAGACATGGCTCTATAAATGGTGTAGCGTGGGTGCTACCAGGGAGCATCTGACACCCTGTTATAACCACCCTGCTGCTTGTAGAAAGACAGCAAATAGGAATTCATTCAGCTGGGATTAACTCAGTCCCTGTTGAAGCACTCAAAGCACTTGAAGTTCCCTCTGGAGCTCTCCCTGAGGGCAGTACAACATTCTACCACTGCACAAGTTGCAAACCAGAGTGTACCAGTGAGGGCCATAAAGCTCAATGCAATTGTTGCTCTCTGGGATACTCTGTGCGTGGTGTGCAGGATGCAGAGGAAAGCATTGAGCAGCATCTGCATGAACAAAGAAGCTCCATCCACCACCACTGGCTGTAAATGATTGTATTCCTCTGCTTGGGGATGTCCAGGCAGGGAACTAAAAATCAAGCAGCAGACACAGTAAAGCTTTCACAAACATGGGGAGCCTCTAACTTGGTACCCAGCTCCACTTTGGAGAGCTTGACAGCTGCTTCCGATGCTCAGCTTGCCTTGCTTTTTATTTTTGAAGCAATACGTGAGTTGAAATCCAGAGGACAACCACGTCTTGTCCAAGCAAACAGCTTGGTGTAACTGAACGTACCAAGGGAAGGACTATGTAGGGCAGTGGCAGCTCAGAGTGTGAGGTCTGCTGGGCTTCGTATTTGTCAAGTGGCAGAAGATGCCACGAACAAAGTTGGCCGCTTCCATCTCTCAGGAATATTCATCTTTACTTGCAGTTGTTCCTATTATCCCTCTCCAGTGCAGCATCACATGGACAGCCAGGCCCTCCCTTCCCCCTGAACAATTTAACACATCAGCGTGGACCTTTCTGCATCCCCGCAGTTGGGTCCCTGCTGCCAAGGCTCATTGGAGCCTCCATGAGCAACACCAGCCCTGTTAGTCACCGGGACCATTTATCCAAGATACTTTTTGACACGTTCTGCAAATGAATTGTGCATTATTTGAATCATCTACAATGAGCATAGAGGTGGAAGGCAGCTCTTTGAGAGGAACAGCCAGAATTACTCATGGGCTTTTCTGGGGTTGTTTTTTTTTGCCGTTGGCTTGAAGTTCAATTGTGATTCTGTTGATCCAGTAAGTTGCTTCAGATAACTGGGAGAAGTCCCTGCTCGGGCTGCAGCAGGGGGCAAAAAGGTAAATGAGTAATTTCTATGCAGAAAGCCTTGGTAACTACAAGTACACTGCTCTTCACCTTGGGTTAGTTTCCTTATTTGATGCTAATCAACTCATTAAAATAAAGATAGAGCAGAAACAAGTCAATAATATGTCCAGCCCAGAGATAGTAGAAGAGTCCTTCACTGCAACACAGCAGGTATGGGATGGAATGAGGGCTGGAATGCCTGGTGTAGGGGTAAAGGGGATTAAGAGGTGAAGGGCAATGGGGAGGAAGTACTATGATGTGGGAAATGCACAGATGGACCAACAGGTTAAGTCTAAGGGCAATAAATTAAAGGTTTCTATCATTTTTTTTCTCACCTCAAAAATAAAACCCCTCCTGCAAACAGCATCACACACTGCACCCACAGGTTGCTGCTGGCTGAAGTTCTACTTAAAACAAAACAGCAAACTGGCCTCAAACTTCTCTTTTCTTGCACAGCCTGATACAACAGGAAATTTCCAAGTGGATCCAAGCTAACAACAGATTTTTTTTTAAGCCTCATCACGAAGGATAGTATCAAAAAAGAAACCACCATGAAAGAGACAACTTGATTCAGTGACTCAGCACTCTTGATGGGTCCAAGGAGCGGCATTGCTACATACAGATGCGAAGACTCAGCAACACACAAATCCCACCTGCCCGAAGGCTTTCCAAGTTTTGAGCTGATCAGAGGAGGAAAATCCAAGCCCCTGAACTTGCTGCAAGGTGCACAGAAGGAGGACTGCTGCTTACAGAGCCAGCCCTCCATCCTCATTTTGCCAGCTACCCATTCCTCCACTGCAGCCAGCACAAGTGTGATGCCTTATTGCTAAATGTTATTCCATTACAGGATCTGCTTTTTGAGATCCAACATTTTTCAGCCCCAGAACCCACTCTTTAAGGGGAGAGAGTTTACTAATCTCCAAGCACAGCCTGGCAGTTCTGCACAAGCGTAATAACACATCTTGGAGATGCGGTGCTGAATGCCTGCCAGCAGCTGAGGCTGCTCCACGGCCAGGAAAATTAATAGCCAGTGAGGTCCCAAGGGCAGGAGAAAACCTTGTTGGCTTTGCTGTTCAGTGGGAAAAGAGAGGATGTAAATGTAATCTCCTAGCTCCTCCTCTGCCGCCACTCCCATCGCAAAAGGGCTAAATCAAACAAGGAGCTGATGCACCCAGAGAAAACGTGGAAATCTAGTTGATACCACACAGGCATCACCCCCCCAGATCCTCAAAGAACAGCCAGGTAGGCAGAAGGATCATGTTGGTGGTTTGAAAAGGCAGAGAGACAGGAAAGACTAAATAGCTCATTAAAACTATGTTTAATTATCTGTGGGCAAGTAGATACCCTTTTTAATCCAACTCTCCAGCCTTCACCCCACAGTGCTCCCCAAGCCCGCTGGACAGAGAAACCGCCACTTTAACATCCAGGAATGACAGGGCAACATGTCACAGCACAACTCTTTGTAAAACAAGGTTTCAAGCCACAAAAATTAGCAGAACATAAATCACAACCATGCCCCAAGGACTTCAGGGCTTCCCAGACCATGGGGAGACTTCAACCAGCTACTCCTTACCAAATTGTTTCAGCATCTATAAAACCCCAGGGGACAAGCAGTGATGCCCACACTTCCACAGTGGGTATCAGGGACATCTAAGGCTGGGGATGTTCAGCAAATGACAGGCAGGAGATGAAGTGGATGACAGAAAGAGATTAGGGATTTACTGCTACTAATTATGACTTTACTGTTAATGTAGTACTAATAAACCCACTGGCACCCCTAAGCACAGCCCTTTGTTTGCAGGGCCATGGAACCAGTGGTCACTAGATGAGCCAAAGCCTCCTGGAGTGGAAATACCTCAGAAGGGGTCCTTAATTCACAAAAACATTGGGTTTTACTGAAAATATGAAGCTAACATGCTGCAAAGTATAAAATAACTCAAATGAGAAATGGGCTTTTAGGAGAAACAATCTAGGAGCAACTTCACAATCCCTGTGACATGTGGGCTTTGTATTTTTCTAAAGTAATTTGCTAAAGGAATGAGGTGATGCTGTGGGCAGGCACTGCTCGTTCTGGTGGAGCTCGGCTGGAAAAGGCTTTAGACCACCCCCAGGCCATCTCTGCAGCACTGCTGAGCCCTGCTCCTACTGCCAGGGATGCTCTGCTGAGCACTTTGTCACCCCTCTGCTTCCCCTTGCCGTCCTTTGTTCCATTTCACCCAAATTCTTTCACAATATTGAGCAGAAACTCATCTACTGTTCCGTTACGATGAGGGGACCACAGCCCCACATTGTACATCTGTGTTTATATTATTTCACTCTTCTCAGGTGATGGTCTGTTTTCTCTTGATACCATTTAAACATTTACCAAAAAACATTAAATTATTTCTGTGGATCAAGAGCTGACTGAGGTGTCTTTCCTCTTCTTTGGACAAACAACCCTGCCCACTGGTGGGATACCAACCAGCAAGTTCTTAATCCTCCCTGAGATGGTTTATGCTTAATTTGCCCTGTGATCAAAGGTTGACAAAGATCTCACGTGGCACAGGGCATATAAGGATCAGATTTCTTCCCAAATATTTTAAATATTTCATATTTTTGTATTCTCTTACATTCATAAAGTAAAAAGCACAAAGAATCTCTTCAATCTATCTAAGCAGAGCTAAAACCACAGTTCAGAATTGAAGCAGAGCAAGTATCACTCCTTTGCGCGTCACAAATACAGCAAATACATTCACAGTGGCTCTGGGACATGTGCAGGGACTTGAAAAAGAAAGTCATGTGGGGAACAGCATACAGGTAGAACTATGCTCCTTTCATTTGGTGGCAGGGGGGATAGAATCCACTGCATCCATCTAAATACTTCTGGATCTGCAGCTGAGGAACATAGTTTCAAATTGAAAAGGCTGTATAAGGAAGACCACAAGGATGTTCTATAATCCCCAAAGGTTCCAGTGCCATCAGGCAGCCAGGCATTGGAGTTTCATTCCAGTACTAACTACCACACACATATTTTAATGCTGTGCCACAGCTCGGAACTGAAACCAATCCCAAATTCCAAGGGATTTTTTTTTGGTTCAGCACTTAGGACAGGGAGGAAAGGAATTAAAAGAAGCTCAACCAATTTTAGGAGAACACCAAAGAATAAATTAATTTATCACATTAGCAATGTGCGGTGGCACTTCAAAACCCCAGAGAAACAGAAGAGATGCCTGGGGGTGACTCCTCATGATACCAAACAGAGCAAATCCAATCAGATGAACATGCAGCAGGATCAGTCAGGCGAAAGCCACAGGAGGGGCATTACAAAGTGAAAGACGTATCAAAAGAGGATTTGATAAACCTATTGTACTGGCTTGAAATGGAGCTGCTTCCCCCAGAGAAGATGACAGTGCTGACTGTATGTCCTGCGGAACAAGCTATCCAAAAAAAGCCCTAAAAGACAATGTGGAGGAAAACTAGAAGTCATTTTAAAGAGAAATTAGAATTAGCCCTCCTAGAATGTGAGGGTTGTAATACTGCATTTCAAATACCACATCTCCACTCACAACCCTGTTTCCTACTCAGGAGCGCAAGCAAACGGCAACATCTGATCACGCTATTTCAGAACTTCCTGTCTTTAGTGGTGCCATCACAGCTCCGTGCTTCACATTTCCCTTGACTTAAAATAACCATTGATGATGAGAACACTGACCTTCAGCAGAAAGTGAATGAAGGAGCGAAGCAACACACCAGCACGCGACCAAATTGAAAGCGATGGCAGTAGTTATTTCGGACCACGGAGAGGAACAGAGAGAATAACACTGTTATCTGCATGAAAA
The DNA here is from genome assembly GCA_028565055.1 of Phoeniculus purpureus. Classification (NCBI taxonomy): domain Eukaryota; kingdom Metazoa; phylum Chordata; class Aves; order Bucerotiformes; family Phoeniculidae; genus Phoeniculus; species Phoeniculus purpureus. The sequence goes on along the minus strand of JAOXOE010044512.1, from coordinate 28,899 downwards.
ATACTGAGTGGCACTGACAGCAGACAGGAACTTCTGTTTGCCCTAGTCTTGTGAAACAAGAATGAGCTGGTGCTCAAAGGAATAAAAAGACAGTGTATCAGAAAAAACCCCACAAACCCAAAGATATTTATTTTTTGGTTCAGCAAGCGATCAACTCAAGATGCCAGAGGCCAACCACTTTGTCAGGATGGAAATTCATTACTTGCCTTTAAGATAAAATGACCATCAAGCCACACAAAAAACCAGTAAAATAAAAGGGGCAAAGAAAAAACAGTATTTCAGAGGAGCACGTGTGCTTCTGAGCAGAAGGTATCACCTAATGATCGAGCTAAGGTGCTGCGATAGGAGGTACAGTTAACCCTCCCCTGAAGGCTCTGCTCTCGGCATTTATATGTGGAAGTTGGAGCGTGATGGACTGCAGCTTGTTGCCTTTTCATTTGTATATAAAGTATTGGTTTATGTGTATTTATAAAAAAGCTATTTTATATTTGTAGACCACATATATAAAAATGACACCTTAAGCTTATATAAACACTCTATTCCCCAAAGCAAGCTCTCAAAACAGACTCAGAAATCATCACGCCAAACAAGCACTGGAGTTCCCACCACCAGCTGATTCTGGCAGTCCTACAGCCTGGGCAGAAGAGGATGTACCAAGAGAAAGACAATTCCAGTTTTTTTGGGTTTGGCTTTCTTAGAAAAGGTGATGTTTGACAACTTAATCCTGCTAGAGGGCCTTGAACGCAGAAAGAGACAAGTCAGAAATCCCTATCTATCGCAGAGCAAAGCAGATGCATCAACCATTCACATGAAAATATATTCATAAGGAAATGCAAGTGGAAAACAGACACACACACTCCCCAAATCACCTTATTATGGGCAACCATCCTGCAGCACCTGCTGGGTCTGAGGGATCAAGCTGGATGGATGTTTTGTCCTGTGAGGATGGTCAAGCAGTGAAGCAGGTGAGACCAGCACATCCATTCTTGGAGTTTCTGAGAGCTAGCTGGAGAAAACTCAGAGCTCACTCCCTGATTTCTGCTTTGGGCAGAGGATGGATCAGGTGAAATCTGGAAGGCCTTTCCAACCCAGCTGCTACCACCCAGGAAGGAAGCAACCTCCAAGCTGCCTCCCATTAACCCTTTCTAATGCAATCAGACTGTCTCAGACCCTTACTGCATGACTCTGAAACAGCAGCACCAGTGATGATGCTGAAGAACGCAAGTCACACTTCAACCGCCACTGCTCCCCCAGCCAGCCCATCACGTGGGCTGCCAACACAAGCAGCAAACATCTCTTGGACAACTGCTTTCATTGCCCAGCATCCTCAACGACCTACTTACTCAGTCATAAGGTTGTTTGTCGTTGAAAGGTCTGTTAAAACCAGAACAAACAAACACAACCCACACCTTTTGTCATCCTAGGTCCCATTTTTTTGAATTTGATGTTTAGAAATGCTCCACAGTCGATTGCATTCTATAGGACACAGAGATCTAGAGAGGCCACGACAAGCTCAAGTTGCTGAGCAGTAACTCTGGGCGCACTGACATTTTAATGCAGATATTTGCCAGAGACACTCAGGGTAGAGCCCACTGTGGGGAAAACTCTTGGAGCAAGGCAAAGGAGACAAGGTCCAGGCTGACAGGAAACCAAGCAGCTGGGCTAGTTTTGTTTATTTGATGGTTAACTGGTGCCATTCAGAGAAACTGGTCAACTTTCAAGGCAATGTTTGGACAACAAACGTTTGGCAAATTGATTTAAAGGTGAAATAGAAGCGTGACCCATCGTATTTCCTTGCAGGAGCCTGAACTTCTACATTATTAAGATCACAGACCTTATACTGACCTTTGCAGAGGTAAATATTTATTTGCCAGGGGTACAAAAGCAGGATCCAGCTAATTCTGTCTCCCTGTACCAGAGCTATCAGCTACCCCAACTCTCCTTCTGCTGGGAAAAGGGAATGGAAGGCAGGAGACTCTCAAACAATGGTCTTCAGAAACCTGGTCCTGGTAGCAGGACCTGGCACTATGTGCATACCAGAAACACCTACTGACAATAAAATGTGGACACTTCAGTGTCCAAATCTTGTTTTCTCACACACTGGAGTGGCACAGTGGCTTTCCAAAGCCTCAGAGTAGGAATCCCCACAATTCAGCTCTTACGATTGCAAAAAGCATCCACGTCACTTCCCACTCTATGCGGAAGTCTCTGATCCAACGGATTGGCATGAGGAGCATCACACCACAGCCAGCCCCAGAACCCCCATACTTGCTGCTGCTGCCAGATCCACCCCCAGGAGCTCTGCGCATCCATCTCACACATCCCACACAGCACTCCCCCTGCCAGGCATCATCCTGCGCACGACTCTTCGCACTTCTGCCACTGAGCATGATGCTGTCTGAAACTCATCTGCCACCAAAACATCATCACCTGGGATGAGTCAGGGTCTAAGATGCTCAGCAGTCCCTCTGCTCCTCCCCACTGTTGAGTCCTTCAGCTTAAGGACAACTTTGCCTATGTAGACTACACCTCAACCACACATTCTATGATCTCAGCAACCAAGACTGAACCTCTCTACTGTTCTACTATTCCTCTTTAATTAGTTTACCTTCCCCATCTCATTAAAGCTCATGTTATTGCAAACATCCCCTGATGAGCCAGCAGCGCCTTCACTCAGTCAATATTTTGCAGCTGCCCACAGCAAAGGTGCAACTTCTTGGTTTTCTTGGAGAAAGCCAGGATGTCTTCCTGCCTCAGTGATGGCCATCCTATCACCCACTCAAAATGGACAAGAAGGCTGCATGAGAAAGAGGTGTTACCTGGGTGAGATGTGGGTTGGGGTTGAAGCCACACTGGTTGCAGACTTTGCTGTGACACTGGGTGCAAGCGTTGAAGTTGGGTTGGCCAGGTGAGGAGGTGAGCTCCGTTGTCTTGCAGATGGGGCAGAGAGTGCTGCTGGGGAGGGGGGCAATCTGCGGAAGCGAGTAGGGAGAGGTAGGGGTGCTGCCCCGGTCTGGCGACACCAAAGGAGATCGTCCAGAGCCCTGGCTCCTGGCATCCACCTGCAGCATCTTCCGTGGTCCCTCCGCCATTGGTCCAGGCTGGCTTCGTCCTCTCATCTCCTGGGAGCTCTGGGAGCTGGACGCAGTCTGTGTGAGGGAGGGGGCTGTTGACCGCTGGCCTGTGGCCTGATCCAGCTGCTCTGGTCGTCTCTGTGTGCTGAAACACCATTAAAAAATACACAGAATTTGTTTAGTACAGCCAAAAGATGCCAGTCAACATAGAAAACAGCTAAAAACGCGCTCCCAGCCCCCAAAGGCCCAGCTCAGCCAAGGAGACAAAGTGGAAATTGCTCACATGAGCAGAAGGAGATGCTTCACCTTGCAAAACAAGGCAGTTTTAGCTCCTTCCTCTTATGTAACACAGCAGCAGAGAGGTAATTGAATTATTTGGTGTATTCCCAGTTGAACTTTAGTTGGAAATTTGATTCTATGATTCTATGAATGAGGAGTTTGGGGCAGCTCAGCCTCCTGCCAGCCAAGGGCAAGACTCTGAGCACTCCTCCAGCACAAACCAGTGCTCCATTAGGACTCCTCTGGCACAAACTGGAGTTCGAAGGGGCAGCAGCAGCTCCGATTTGCAGAGAACAGGGCCCTTCATGCAGGCACAGCCAACATGAACTTAGCCATCCTTTCAAAACCTAATTGCTGTGAAAGATTACACCAGCAAAGAGTCCTAATGACTGAAGGAAAACTCTTCCAGAAGCTCAAGGGGGACAGAGCTCCTTATACTTGCAAGTGAAAGCAACTGAAGACTTGTTCCCCAGGGGCCACAGCAGTGGAAAATTAAAGGAGAGGGCATCAGCTATGCTTTAGTGGTTCCTGAAGTGAGAATGTGGAGAGTAGGAGCTTGTGTGGGCTGGCTGCCCCTGAGATGAGTCCTCTTCTGGGTAATGTGAGTCTTGTCTGGGTAGAAAAACAGCTAGGGTGCATCAGGTTACCAGGACAGGGCTATGGACCCGCCCTGCAAACCCCCAGCTACCCAGAAGGAACAATCCTGAGATCAGCATTACTACGGGCATGACCTGCACAGGGTGTTCAGCAACCCACAGCATGCCACCCCAGAGCTCGAGGTCCAGCAGCCCCAAGGAGCTCTGAAGCAGCTTCATCTAAAAAAATGTTTGGGTCTTTGTGTTGGAGGAGCAGGGCATAAGACCCTGCACACAACACCTCCCATGTTATCCCAGTGCTGGTACCCTGCAATGAGCTGCTGATCACAGAACATTAGGGATTGGACGGGACCGCCAAAGATCATCTAGTCCAATCCCCCTGCCAGAGCAGGATCACCTAGACCAAGTCACACAGGAACATATTCAGGCAGGTTTTAAATGTCTCCAGAGAAAGAGACTCCACAACCCCCCTGGGCAGCTCATTCCAGTGCTCTGTCACCCTCACTGCAAAGAAGTTCCTTTTTATACTGATGTGGAACCTTTGCTTTCTCTGTATCCTCTGTCTTCAGGGCACCCACCTCATTCAAAAGGGGGCTGAGGCAACTACATTGCCTCTAGGTTTAGTTTTACCTGCAATGTATTTGAAGAAGCCCTTTCTGTTGCCCTTGACCCCTCTTGCAAGGTTTAATTCCAAGGAGGACTTGGCTTTCCTAGCTGTGTCCCTACATCCTCTCACTAGAGCCTTATAACCATCCCAAGTGGCCATCCCATTCTTCCATGACCTATAGACTTTCTTCTTCCTCTGAGTTTACCCAGCAGCTCCCTGTTTAACCACGTAGGTCTTCTGGCTCCCATCCTTGACTTCCTTCCTGTTGGAATGCTCTGATCTTGGGCTTCAAAGAAGTAGTCTTTTAATGTTAACCAGCTGTCTTGGGCCCCTTTACCTGCCAGTACCCTGTGCCATGGGATTTCCCCTACCAATTGCTTGAAAAGACCAAAGTTGGTCCTTCTGAAGTCCAGGGTTGTGATTCTGCTACGTATTCTGTTCCTGCCACAGAAGATCCTGAACTCCACTATCTCGTGGTCACTGCACCCAAGGCTGCCCTCAACCTTCACTGCTTCAACCAGACCCTCCTTGTTGGTGAGCACAAGACCCAGCAGCGCTCCTCTCCTAACGGGGTCCTCCACCATTTGCATCAGGAAATTGTCACCAATGCACTGGAGGAACCTCCTGGACTGTGGCTGGCTGGCTGAGCACGTCTTCCAACAAATATCAGGGTAGGTAAAATCCCTCATGAGAACCAGGGCCTGTAATTGTGAGGCTGCTTTCAGCTGCCTGTAAAAGACCTCATCAACTTCCTCATCCTGAGCTGGTGGCCTGTGATAGGCACCCATGACAGTGTCATCCATGCCAGCCTGCCCCTTGCTCCACACCCACAAACTCTCAACTCTCTCTTCATCCACCCCAGGTCAGAACTCAGTACATTCCAGTTGCTTTTTCACATTAAGAGCTACTGCACCACCTCGCCTTGCTGACCTGTCCCTTCTGAAAAGAACATAGTCATCCATGACCACATTCCAGTCATGAGAGCCATCCCACCAGGTCTCTGTAATTGCCGCCAGATCATAATCACCTGACTGGACACAGATTTCTAACTCCTCCTGCTTGTTCCCCATGCTGTGTGCATCGGTGTACAGGCATTTCAGGGAGTGAGCTGAGCGCTCCGATTCCACCCTAGGACGGTGGGAGGCCTCATGGTCTTTATCAAGACAGGAGCACAGCCCCACTTCAATGAACCAGAAGCCCTAATGCTCCCACTGTCTGTGACCTACAGCTGTTTAAGGAAAAATACCACTTTGTCTCTCAAATTTAATAAATTGTTGATTTATTGAAGCAGGGCCTGACCTTATAAAGGTTTAAAAAGGGAACTTCAGTGCACAAAACTAATGAAATTCAAAGTGCATGTTGCCACAGTAATAGAAAGTCAAATGAAAATAAATATTAAAACAGCACTTTGGGAATACTTTGGACTGCAGGTTGAAACCTGCTTCTCTGAGGGAGGAAAATAAAGCAAAGCAATAAGAGGTAACGGATCTGCTCCAGACTAAAGAGCAAACCACTTGCAAGACACCTGCCCTGAGTGTGGTTTGCAGCCACTGCTCCTCCATTGTTAATGGGTCAAGAGTTCAGAAATAGGATTTGCCTCAATGCTGAGGGCTGCAAAGCTGCTGCTCCATGAAACACATTGCTTGTGTGGCTGATGGAGATGGAAGAGTCAGTCTTAGACAGCAGCAGAAGGTACTGTCAAAAAGCAAAATGCTTTTTTTCTCCTTACATATACTTCTGATGCACACAGCATTTATGTATTTGTACACATAGTGCCCTAACGGTGTTCTACCCAGCACTGACATAGTGGTACTTGGAACAATTATCATGTATATGGGAAAAACTCTGTTGACCAGAACAAAAAAATATGGTGATTCCAAGGCAAACTTTAAGGTGGTTTTTCTCCCATTTGACATGAAAAAAATATTTGCCCCCAAGCGGGAATCCTCACTCCAAACCAGTTCTGACCACAGAAGTACAACTTGGCCACAGCTTCACTTCCCAGCTTGGCAAGAAACGGCAAAACCTCACAGCAGCTACCCACAGCAGAAGCATTTACACAGTTTGCACAGTTTACACAGTTTGTTAGGGTTGGAAGGGGCCTTCAAAGGCCATCGGGTCCAACCCTCCTGCTCAAGCAGGATACAAATTACTGAAAACCATAATCACCTAAAAAGCCTAAATCAACCACACAAAACCACATCCAGCCAGGTCTGAAACATCTCCAGAGAGGGGGACTTCGCAACCTCCCTGGGCAACCCATTCCAATAGTTAATAATCCTGATTGTAAAGGAGTTTTTCCTCATACTGAGGTGAAACTTCCTGTGTTCAAGCTTGCATCCATGACCCCTTGTCCTGTCTGACACCACTGAAAAAAGAGTCTTCATTTCTTCTTGGAACCCAGCCATCACGGATTTATAGACAGTGATTAAATCCCCTTGGAGCCTTCTTTAGTCCAAACTAAAAAGTCCCAGTTTGCCCAATCTCTCTTCATAAGGCAGTTGTTCCAGACCCTCAGCCATCCCTGTAGCTCCGCATTGAATCCTCTCAATTCTCTATCTCTCTTGAATTGGGGAGACCAGAACTGGACACAGGATTCCAGGTATGGCCTCACTAAAGCAGAATAAAGGGCGAGAATAACTTCCCTTGATCTGCTCTTGGTCACTCCTCTTGATCCATCCCAACACCCTATTTGCATTCTTGACCATAAAGGCCCATTGCTGATCCATTTTCAATTTGCTGCTTACAAAAACTCCAACATCCCTCTCCTCAGGCAGGCTCTCTAGCTGGTCACTACCCAACCTGTATTGATGCCTCCCATTATTCCTTTCCCAGTGAAGGACTCTACATTTGTTTTTGTTAAAACTCATTACATTCCTTTCAGCCCAGCTCTCCAGCCTGTCCAAATCTTCTCGAAGAGTTGAACAGCCACTAGGTGAATCGGCCAATCCACCCAGTTTGGTACCACCAGCAAACCTGCTGAGTAGATGCTTTATTCCATCATCAACATCATCAATGAAAATATTGAACAGCACTGGACCCACGACTGATCCTTGGGGGATACCGCTAGTTAGAGGTCTTCAGGTAGGCTCTGCAACATTAATCACCACTCTCTGGGCTCAGCACATGCTTAATCCAAGTCACAATCTGATCATCAATTCCACAGTTCCTAAGCTTATTTACGAGGGTGTTATGGGAGACCGTATCAAAAGCCTTCCACACATGTAACGGTGTTGTAGTAGTGGCCATCTATTTTTGCAGCTGGTGCTGGTAGTACCAGCAGTCTGGCTTGCTCAGTTCAAGTATCTTTCTTTAAATAAAGAGTATATTTTCTGCTTAGTGACATTTTTACAGCAAACCAGTGTGAAGAGCACTGGGCCTCTGAAGCTGCACTCCGTGGAAAGGAGCTGTCGCCCAAGGCACAGGTGAGTTCACTATGCTTCCTACCAAAAACAGAGTCAGTGTCTCTCTTGAGAAAGCAAAATCCCATGAGAAAAAAATTACACGAGGTGCTGTTATTTTGCCTTGAGCATTCAGTCCTGGTGCAGAAGAGGGAGGAGGGTAGCTGGGGCTTTGCTGCTCTGGAGATGCTCTCACAACCTGGAAGAGAGCTCCCTTCCAGCTCCCTTCACCTTTTCAGATGTAAAGAAATACCCTGTGCCACCTTCATCCCACTCCCAGCAGCATTTTGCATTTTATAACCAACCAAGATGCCTCAGCTGACCTGTGAGCTGGACTGGGCTGTCTCTCACTTGCACCAGTTGAATGTTTCTGTGAAATCTGAAGACTAGAAGAAATCATCTGGTCTGTCAAACACAGTAATTAAACACAGGAAAGAGCATGAGAACAGTCCTATAGAATCAGGCACAGGCCCACCTTCACTGCGTCTTTTGCTGGGATGTTCCAATGTCTGCATGTCCCATACAGAATCTGAGAATCGTCAGAGCTGGAAGGGACCTCATGAGATCATCTAGTCCAATCCCCTCACAAACAAGGCTGCCCAGAGCACAGTGCAACATCCCCAAGGGGTTTGAGTATCTCCAGAGCAGGAGACTCCACAGCCTATCTGAGCAGCCTGTGCCAGGGCTCTGGGGCCTGCACTGCAAAGAAGTTTTTCCTTATTTCTAAGTGAAACTTCTTGTGTTCCAGCCTGTGCTCAGTGCTCCTTGTCCTGTCACTGGGCACCACTGAAAACCGCCTAGCACCATCCTATAGCCAGCCTGCAGATATGTATAGATGGGGATCAGGTCTCCTCTGTCTTGTCTTCTGCAGGGTGAACAGTTCCAGCTGTCTCAACCTTGCCTTGTAGAAGAGATGCTCCAGGCCCCTAATCATCTTTGTTGCCCTCCACTGAACTCTCTCTAGTAGTGACCTGTCTCTTTTGAACTAAGGAGCCCAGAACTGGATGCAGCACTGCGGATGTGGCCTCACCAGGGCACAATAAAGGGGGAAGATGATCTCTACTCGCCACCACACTCTTCTTAATCACCCTATTGGTCTTCTTGCAACAAGGGCACACTGTCAGCTCATGGGCAGTTTACTGTTCACTAGTACTTCAAGATCTTTCTCCTCAAGGTTACTCTCCAACAGGTCTACACCTAACCTATATGTAAGTATGGGGTTGTTCCTCCCCAGGGTCTTGTTGCTACACAAGTCCAAACCACACCTCATCCCCTTTTTTAACTGCAGCACTCTTGATCGTTGCTTAAAATATTAACTAGCACCCAGCTGCTAACAGGTTCCCAGTGCCACTATATCTCTCATTAACAATTAGATTGAGATGTCTCAATAAGGCTGGGTTTCACCCATTTGATAGGATCTCTATTGATTTTGCTTCACCTTAATTGCTGAATTAGAAATATTGGGTTAAGCTCAGTCCAACAGCTCCGTGAGGTCCAAACTCACAGATACCAACAATAACAATTTGATCAAGTAAGGAGTATTAAGTCTGTTTGACTAAGCTTATTAACAATTATACCGTTGAGGTTTCCATTTATTATATTCTGTCTATTAATGTTTTATGAAAAGAAGGTCAAGCAGGCAGCTTTATTAACTACCCACAGTCACCAGCAGGTTGGGCAGTCAGGAAGATGCCGTATTCTTCCCTTTTATTAATTTTTAAATTGAAAACCGATGGTTTTCTCACTTTCTGAAACTTCCTCCGTTTTCCAGCATAAAGCAACACAGCATCAAACCAAGGCATGATCAGCATCCTGTCATTCTGCAGCCCAGCCAGTATGAGCAAAGCCACTACGAGCATTCTGCCACTCCACCTTCTGCCCAACCTACTCAGAGCTTGTTTGAGCTGAGCTCTAACCCCCTTAAACCCCAAGACATCGAAGTAGCCATGGCAGAGAGAAAAAGGGCATTGCATCATCCAGACATACTATCTGCAACACCAGGAGCCTGGATTTTGCTCCCAGCTCTGCAGAGTAAACCAGCCATCCCTCTCACCTTCCCTACACAGCCAAAGAAGCATCTGCTTCTCTCCTGATGTGAAGCTTTGCAATACACTCAAAAAAATCAACTCTGGGCTCCATGCAAGAGGAAGTTCAGCCACAAGGTTGCTTGCCACGTAGCCCAGAGCAAAAAATCACCCTGAAAGATGACTACGTACACAGGTCCGCTTCTCTGTCAGACACTTCTCCTGATTAAAAAGGCACTGAATTTCCCTTCTTCCACTCAAGGATGGGCACATATATGAAACCTGCCTTTCCATTTAGGGTTGGTGCAAACGTCCTGGCAGGCTGGGAAGAGGTGGTGAAGGATTAGGAGGGAAGAGCTGATGAGAGGATCAGAAACAGAAACAACGTCAAGAAAACCAAGGGTCAAAGTCATTCTCCACAAAACTGAACTCAGCAGTGTAAGATGTCACAGGCATCTTGGATTTACTTCTTTTTCCTTTCCATAAAAATGATATTTTTTTCATTGAAATAACAAGAATTGGGAAGGCTTTGAAAACAAAATCCTATTTACAGCCAAAACAGGTGTTCGACTGTTGCTGGTTAATATTTAATTTCATTAAAAAATTGATATGTCATAAACCAAACTTCTGATGGCAAGGCACAGCCACTGAAAAGATGTCAGCAGCTTTTATGGAAGATGAAAGCAACACAGTGACAGAGCACCAGTTCACAACCCTGCTCCAGTAAATCGGTGAAGCCTTCTTTGGGAATTCTGAGGTAACATCAGGGCCTGTGGAAAATTGCTCTAATTTAGCTCAAGTATTTTCACTGGTGTCACTAAATTTTACAGACAAGACCCAAGCTTGGAGTGGGCATCCTGAGAGATGGCGACAGGTCCTTTTTCACACGAGATGCTAATCCGGGAGCAATAACCATTGCAGGATAAATGCCAACACCACTAACATCTTTGCTATCAAACGAATACTATTACACAAAGCCCACGTGTACAGCTGGCAACTCTGTCTTGTTCAGACATAGAGTGTGGAAAAGTTCAAGAGTGATCATGCACACCAGGTTTCTCCTAATTACTGGTTTCCTCACAATTTCATATTCCCCCATCAATACACAGGCCACATCCATCTGCTCAGCAGCCACCAAACCCCATCAACACTCCCATTCCATGAGCTTGGCATTTTTGTTGCAAGTAAAACATTCAGGAGCTGCAGCGCTTTTACTCAATGGGGAAACGTGGATCGCATCCCTTTCTCTGCTGGGTGCCAGCTGAAATGGGTCCCTGCTTGCTGGGCAATGAATCTCATTGCTGCGTTACAGGATAGAAAAAACCCCACGAAAACAAAGGGCACCATTGCCATCATTTTGCAAAAAGTTCAGGCTTTCCAAAGAAGGTTGGTCCACCAAAACGAGCTCCTGGAGTCACATCAATATCAGAAATAAGCAAAATAGAGTCAAGCAAGTTTGTCCAAATAGTAGAAAAAGAGGGAAAACAAATGACTGGTGACCTGCAGTAACAGCAAAGGTATGAGAACATACCGTCCAAGAAAAAGCATGAAAAGAGAGATGATGTGGAGACGCTCACATCCAAAAGAAGGAGGCTGGGATAATGAACAAGAATTAGAGCTGCTCAGCTACGAGCAGAGATTTGACCTAGTTGGTTTGACTGAAACCTGATGTGAACATCCACATGACTGATTTTAAGAATCACTGAATATAACCTACTTAGGAAAAAAAGGGGTAGCTAAGCAGAAGCAAAATTGCACTCCGGGTCAAAATGGCATCGGGTTTGACTCAGAAAAACCCAATTTCTCATGCTTATGGGTCAGCATAGGAACTGAGTGGGATAATATCAGATATTAGCTGGTAGATACTGCCTATCTCAGCAAGTCAGACTAGAAAATAGGACACACAACCTTTTAATAAACAAATTGAAAAAGAAGCGACTGACTGGGAGGGCCTCCAGTTTCAGCTCTGTGCTCTGAAAACCACATAATCACAGAATCACTTAGGTTGGAAAAGACCTTTAAGATTATCAAAATCTTGCACTAGTGATGCCAAAGCCCCCACTGAGCTTGGGGGTTCTATCGGTGGCAGCTTCAGAGCTCTGGAAATGCTACATCCAACACAGAGAACCCTGGGTCAGAATCTGCTTTGACAAAATAAAGAAGCAGTTACAGAACCAAAAATCAGCCCCTGCTTAAATCCAAGTGTCCTCCACTTAATTACTTTGATGCCCATACAGGAAGGACTTCACACTGGAAATGTGTGAATAAGGTGATTTCAAAGCAGTGAATGCCACACAGTTGAAAACAAACTAGACAGTATGAAACGGTGACTAGGAACTGTCAGGAAGTATTTCATTAAATAGCAACACAAACACGCTCAGGAGAGGTCGCAGTGTTCAGTGTTTTCCTTTTGTGAGTAGTGGAAAAACTCTCTTCTCCTGCAGCCTTGTGCTCCAGGCTTGCTTTATCCCTGGCAAATAAGAGGCAGCTTTTGTCAGGCATGGTGTGGCACCTTCCCCCTCTGACCTCTGGCTCTTCAGGAGGGAACGTGCTTAGTGCTACTTTTCCTTCAGTTTAAACTGCTAAGGTCTATGTGATCCATGGAAAGGTAACACCAACTAGAAGTTCCTGTTTACATGCACATTACAGGTATATGACTTAGAGTCATTTTGGTTCAAAAAGACCTTTAAAAAAAATCAAGTCCAACAATTAACCCAACTGTCCCAACCCACCACTAAACTATGATCTACACGATGTCAAAACATGTCCAAGGACGTTGATTCAACCCCCTCACTGGGCAGCCTATTCCAAGGTCTGATGACCCTTTCCAGAAAGAAGTTTTTCCTAATGTCCAAACTAAACTCTCCCTACTGCAACCTGAGGCTGTTTCCTCTTGTCCTATCACTTGTTAATTGTGAGACCAACACCGTCCATTCTACAACCTCCTTTCAGGTCTCTCCTCAGCCTCCTTTACTTCAAGCTAAATAGCTCCAGATACCTCAGCCACTCCTCTGCAAAGTCAAGTTTAGGAAAAGCCTCCATCCACCACAAACCAGTGATTCCTCATTTTATTCATGTCAAGTTCAGTCCAATCAAGCACCAGCACAAAGCTAATACAGTGATGTCACTCATGGCTATTGGGAAGCATCTGCCATCTTATTAGCTGAATCCTACGTATCGAAAGAAGGGTTTATGATGGATTTAAGATCTAAATAAACACTGAGTTGCTTATTTTCATTCCTTCATACTGCTTTTTTGTAAGCATCTGTGAATTGGTATTAGTTGCAGTGGGAGTAGATGACTGCTGCAAGTCCTTTCCTCTCCTAATTTTGCTCTATGGCAAATAAATTCTTTGTGCACATCTTGGCCCTGGTTGAGCTAAGAGCAATTTCCCTCAGGGCACTTTGCAACATAAAAACAGAGCAAGGGCTGCTCACACCCTCCAGTCCAGCATTCCCAAACTTCTCTCCAGAGAATCTCAAGGTCTGACATCTGTGAGTCACCCAGTGTAGACCACAATGAACAGCTGTTCAATCTGCAGTCGAACACAAGGTAACTGATCCCCATAGAGTCCAGAGCATCCTTTTTGAACACCAAGACCTAAACTGGAGTTTGCAGAGATTTTTGCATAACTTGCACAACCACTCACAAGCCAGAAAGTCACTGAGTGACCTGCAGACACCCATGTGCTGCTCTTTCAGCTGCCCATGCCTGAAACATGCAGCCACCAATGCCAGGATCTTAGCCAAACCCCTCAGACCTACTGGTAACCAGCATGACAGAAGGGCCCGCAGGTAATGACCTCAGTCCCATATATATCAGAGAGATCCCTCCAGAGATAGCTTTACAGGAGCAGGCATATTGGAGGTTGAAGGATTTGCACAAATCTCCTTTTCAAGTGTTATAACTGTTGCTAGGATCATTTATGATCTGAAACTTCAAAGCATTAAAATGTCTCAGGGATAAATGGTGTGTCTGATACCCATCCAGGGATAATCTGTTTCCTCTGTGATATCAGAAAACTACATTTAAATCTTCCAGAAAGAAGAGTGGAAGTCACTTCTTGATAGTGATGCAATGAGCTGCATGGCTCAAGGGGAGCAGGACAACCAGTTGCTGAGAGCCAGGAGGGTGCAGACATAAAGCAAGAGGCCTGGCTCCACCCTGCCTGCAGAAATGCTGTCCCTGGGGTGAATGTGGTAGATGCCTCCTTCCTGGAAGTGTTCAAGGCCAGTTTGGATGGGGCTCTGGGCAACCTGGTCTGGTGAGAGGTATCCCTGGCCACGGCACGGGGGTTGGAACTAGATGATCTCCAAGGTCCCTTCCTACCTGAACCGTGATGTGGAGCTATTAAAAGTCCGTGGGATTTCTGAGCCAGCATCTGCATCTCTCTGGGCTCTTACAAAGTACCTGGAAGATGGAAAGCAAGGAGGAACGGTAGCTCTTCCAGTGAACAGTGCAGTCAGGAGGTCGGCTTTAGATCATCGGTGCAGGTGAAGACCAACCTTGGAGCCTTTGGGGACTGCTGGAGGAAGAGAAGGCAGTAGATAGCTCCAGCCACTGGCCTCAGAGATACTGCTGAGAGAGGATGCTCAGAATATCTTCCCTACCACAGGACTCACTGAGTCCCCCTGCACAGTTTGGCCAAGCACACCCAACTTCACACGAATCCAAGTAAGCAGGGAGGTGGCCACGCTTGGTGGATGCAGCAGGCTGGACAGGCCGAGCTCCCCTCTATCGCAGGTCTTGGAATGTCTGCAAGACATTATGAAGACCCTACCACAGGGCTTCAGCCCTGAGAGCAACACCAGGGAGCACACAGAGAAAGGGTGGCTGAAATGGGGACAAATGTCCCCAGAGTCTCAGGAAGGGGTGGGCCGGAGCCATCTCTTCACTCTGATTTCCACCCTAGTTATTCAATGTGCAGCCTCTATGGCCTTCCCCTGTCCAAGCAATTGCTGTGAGCAAGTCATTTACACAGTTAAATGTCCTGTAGGGTATAAAGGGTCCTGACAATCTTGAAAACGCTGCGAGCATCAGAAAGGACAAGTGGGAAGAGTAAGGCAGCCGAGGCCTTCTGTGGCCTTCCGCCTCCACCCACTTAGGCCTCAGAGCCGAGCGCCAGCAATTAGAGAGCAAATAGCCCATGGCCACAGTCACGTGTGACTTGAGAGCCTTGTCCCAGCAAAGCTAACAGCGTGAATTACTGTGCTGGGTTTATGAAACGCCAGCAAAGCCAAAAGGTAAACCAGGCAGGAAGCAGAGGAATTTTTATGGCACAGGGCTCTTGAAAGCTCATCTTGTAAGTCTATGATTGTAAATCACCCCTCCCTCCGAGTGAGAGAGCCTCGCTGGTTTTAATTGGCAGCAACTCAAATCTTTGTTTAGGGTATTAGCTACTCCTTAAAGCCTCCTGCTCTCACCTGAGTGCCGCAACACGCAAGGCACCTGTTTGAGATGCCAAAGCTGAGTGAGGAGAGAAACTGTGAGTAATGGCGACCAACAGCTTCAGGAACTGGAAAAAGCACAAGGATACACATGATTAACAAAGTATTAAAAATATATAATCAATTAAAAGTGAGATAACTTGTTAAATCGGAGGTAAAAGCAGCAGGTGGAAAGGTAAGAAAGGGAAGTGTCCACAGCACCTGCCGAGCGCATTACGGTCAGGCAAAACACAGGCTACCAGAAAAGGGTTTAAGCCATGGCCGTAGCAAAGCAAGATAATTAAAGAGTAGAAGAAATGAGGCTACTGGAGTCAAAGGAAGTGCTCCAAAAAGTAGAACTTGCATCTAGATTAGGGGAAAAAAAAAAACAACCCATATTTTGGCAAATTAAATTTAAAAACCTAACAAAGCATTAAAAAAATCCCTTAAGGAACAACTCGTAAATTGGGGCAAAGAGGAACAACAACAACAAAATCCTTTAGAATTAGGAAATCTGCCAAAGAATCTGGAAAATCGAAAGGAGAGAGAAACGCATGAGAAATATGTAAGGGATGCAAGGCACAAAAAGAGAAGATAAATGCTGTTTGCTACAAAGCAATTTATGAAGGCTTCCATTCCACAAACATTTCACACACAGGATTAGCCTGAAAAATCATCTCAACAGGAGAAATGCGAGAATAAAAATCTAGAAAGAAGGAAAAAGAAGAGTAAAAGATGGTGAAGCAAGGGGAAGCTTGCACAAGTAGGTTAGTTAGTTAGTTAGATTTAGGAGACCAAGGAGAGAGGGAGATGGTCAGGTTTTCACCAGCAGCATTGCAGGATCTTGTTGCGGGATAAATGGGATATATTTATTCATTAATAGCCTGGGAAGGGGAACAATGAAGTTTGCTGAGCCATACAAATTTATTCAGAGTATTCAAAGTTAAAACTGCTAAAGCAAAGAGCTTTAGAAGGCCCTCCTGAGCTGGGTGTCTCCAAATGCCCTGGCAGGTGGAATCCAAGGTCAAGAAATGCAGAGTAATGTGCAGAAGACAACCACGTCCATGCATAGTGATGGGCTCTAAATGAGGTATTGCTGCTCCACAAAGCGTTCTTCAAGCCATTTAGGACAGTACTCAGAAAATGTCAATGTAATGCTCATCAACAAATATAGAACGATCTACGAAAAAACAGACAATTAAGTTATTTTGGGCAAAATGCATTCTGGAAAGCAATTCAGAGAGCAGAGGCAGCCTGTTTCCTTGACTTGCTTCTGGCTTTTTTCCCCACTGGAGAGTTGATGAAGGTCTGGTTTTGCAAGGCTCCCTGTTGGGTTTCAGGCTTGGTTCAGTCCAGGAACTGGAGGGATTTATGCCTGCCGTGAGCAAGTTCTTGATGTGAGAGTGGCTTGCTGCTGGCAGCTAAAAGGGGTCAGTCCCAAGGATCTGGATCCCCCAGGACAGTGTTCCTACTCCTGTCCACATAACCCATGGGTCCTGATGCTCCTATAAAACCTCCAGCAGCAAGAATTTGCTATTCAACCACTAAGAAGCCGGGATAGTTGCATGGCTCTTTTTTTTTTGGAAGAGTTCCACCCATGCTCCCAAATCAAAAGCTGATGCAAAAAAATCTAACATTATCCATCTCCATGACAGCTTGAGTCTACCCAACTCAGTCCAGAGTGAGGAACAACACTCGTTGCTGGCATAAAAAAATAGGAAGATCTACCAGAAAGAGAAGTGCAGTTGAAAACGAGGTGGTAACGACATTCCAGAAAGAAACAGGGGTGTATTTTTAGAAAAAGGAAGAAAAACCCAGTTAGAACAGCAATTTCCAGCACAGGAAATCAGACTATCGTACTGCAGAGAGACAAACTGCTCCTGGTACTCTGCAGCAAATGGCAACAGAAAACTCCTGACTTTGCACTCACATTTGTTTGAGCCTGGGCAAACGAAACATGAGACCTAATTATTTTTTTTTGGCATCTGTGAAGAACTGGAGCTTTTCTATTCATCCTGCAACTGTGGTTTTGCACCTCACAGCATTCTGGCCATCACATAACTGTCTCTGTAACTCCTCCCCAGGCCATTTTAGTCCTTTTTCTTTTTGTTGCCTCAAGCTACTCAGAGAGCTGACATCTCTAAGATGTGGAAGAGTAATCAAGAGAAGATAGTTTGGGCAAGGACAAAGGAAATGGGGGCCAACCTGTGTCTTCCAAGTGCTGCACATGTAGAGGAGTATAAGGTAAAACTGATGAGCCCCTGATGCCAAGGAGGAGCTTCATGTCCAGCATGGCTCGGTATCATTTAACGAGAACTTCATGTCAGGTTGTGATTATGAGAAACACTCCCTGGCTGCGCAAGATTCTCCATCCCTGACCTTCTCTACACCAGCACACGTGGTCCAATAATGTCTGTTACTGGAGACAAGACTGTGATTGCACTTAGCTGCTGGGGACACTGCCCTGGGGCTGTCAACAACAGGATGGGGTCAGTGTAGTTTGTGTGTCTTAAACTGCCATTTCCAGGTTTTCAGAGACTGGAACTGGAAGCCCCAATGCAACTGGCAAATCAAAGTCAGAATTAGTGACGTTTTGGTGGGTAAAGCTTGCTGCTCACAAGAAGAGAGAGAAATCAAACCCAAAGGTAACGCATTGCTGATACCGTCAGAGACACCAGCAACTGCACTATTTCAAGCTGTTCAGTTTAAATGTACTTTTGAAATAGGAGACTCTGAAATTCCCCTGACACTTTCTTTATAGGATCAAAGGAAAACACTTCTCCAGCATCTACAATTCCTTGAAGCACCTTGTCCCCATGAGCATTTCCCTGCTGCACATACCTCAGACCAGAGCAGTTGTCTGCAAAGAGACCAATGCAGCGGCATCTTTGATGTATCGGTCCTCTTTGCCCTATCAAAAAGTTAAACTTGGCAGAGATAGAAGCACATAAAATTTGAGGCTGAGGAGTTTACTTGGTGAGTGAACCAGGTTTTAGATATGTTGAGAAAGACTTTTCTTACTACCCGATGCTTATTTTGTTTGCCTATTGCAAAGAAAAAGACAGGCGTGATAATCAGTGCATTTGGAGTGTTCAGGACTGTGGTTTTAGTTAATAATAAATCACAATTAAGTTGGTAATTATCAACATGGGTCAGACAAAACAAGAGTCATACAGCCGTCAGGAATCACACCTTAAAGCATTAGCAGGTAGGAGATACTTCCACATAAGAAAGTCACGTGATGCACAAAAGGGACACCTAAGGAGATACTTCTTTGGGGTTTTCTCCCGGAGTGGTAAGTTCTGGATACCCTAGTTTTGCCAGGTTAAGGTAATCAGTGGGATATAACACAGCAATACGGACCATCTTCACTCCAACAAGAAGTGATATTCTGTCATAGTAGCGTAACCAGTCAAACCTAATTGATTAGTGCTAAACTGGCTTCACCTACTCTGAAAATCTCCCCATAAAAGGTTTGAAGGCCAATTCCTATACAATCATCTCTAGGGGATCCTGCTCTAGCAGGGGAGTTAGACCAGAAGATCTTCAGAGGTCCCTTCCAACCCCCATCAGACTGGGATTCTGAGCCTGATGTGGTAGGATCTGACCTAGAGGGAGGAGGGCAGGCTGCAGGGGCACTTGCAGGACCAGTGGACTCAAAGATCTCCATTCCATACAGATGGAAACAACCTCTTTTCCTTGTTTGCTCCCCAGCTACAAAATTCCCAAGTAAAACATACACAACAACTTGCAGACAGGGTGGAGAAAGGCAAAGGGCTTGGAAATTTCCACTCCATGCTCTTCTAACTGCAAAGGGACAGTCGGGGCAGATGCTGAGCAGCATGGACCGATTGATGGTGATGTAAGCAGAACCCAGCATTGTCTCCTCACATACATTGGTGTCAGAAGTATTTATGGAAAGCTACAGATGCCGCTCAGCCCTGACACAATGTGCTCCAGTGCTATCTTCTACAGACATCTCACAAGTTCATATTGGAGTGGACACAGCCCACGGATTTTTTTTGGGAGCAGCCTGACAGAGGCTTCCTTCCTCTCCTAAGAGCAGTCACCAGCAGAAGAGGAGAGGCGAATGGAGAAGATGTGCAAGGGCAGCAGTCCAAAGGATCACTACCAAACCCTGCCCCCTCCTTGGCCAGTGACAGTGCAGTTTTCCTATCAACAGCACAGTCCACCAAGAAATCTCACTGTGAACAGGCAGAAAGAAACCCCAAACATGGTGGGCATCAGCGGTGGGCGGAATATGCGATTCAGAGGAGACGTAGGAAAGATCTACCCGCTTCAAGGACAACATTTGCTTCACTGTATTCTATTTCCAGTCCTACAAGAGCTGTGCTACTGAGTTCAAAACTTGGAGTCCCGCAATAAGCCGCCAAACTTGGAGCGAGTAACACAAGAGAAGTTAGTAGACAAGGTACTGAAAAGCCGTGTTGCAAAGTCACAGAATCAAAGATTCACTTACATTGGAAAAGATCTTTAAGATGACCGAGTCCAACGGTTACCCCAGCACTGCCACGGCTACCACTACTAACCCCTGTCCTACAGCACCACATCTCCATGATTTTAAATATCTCCAGCAATGGGGGACTCCACCACTGTCCTGGGCAGCCTGAAAACAATATAACTCCATCCTGTAGATATGGAGGTTATTGCCAAGCATGAAGACAACTAGATCAGAGCCGGGCTGGCCAAAGCAACATGCTGTGATCGCTTTGCTCAGCTGTAGCGCAGACACACCTGGAAGGGCTTCAAACCATCAGCATTTACTCTGGCAGTTAACTGGGAGTTCAGTGTTTAAATGGGGAAAAAAAAGAGAGAAGGAAAGAAAGAAAACACCCAACCAAACAACAATTTGTCTCCCTAAGAAGATTAATAGGTGCATTTAAAGGAATCTGTCTGTAGGCTTAATGAGAAAGAGGCAGCAAAATCCTAAATGTGAGACCTCCTAGAGTTTTCCAGTCCAGCTGCACAATCACATAATAGTTTATGTAACTAGGATTGGAACAAAATAAATTAGAAGTAATTTCATGTTTCATCAAAGGAAAAAGTACAGTTTGCAGTCAATGTGGAAAAAGATCCAGTTTTTCCTTCAAGCCTTTCATAAGCTTTGTACTGTCAGCTGATTTGGTTCTTTTCCACAGGAGAAAGGCAAATTATCAAGTCCCTCAAGAACTTACTATACATTTCCAAATTTCAACTGTTCCTATTTTATAACTTGTAACTTTACGTGTCTGTAACCAAAATGTTTCCTTTAGCACATGAAATAAAGAATAAAAACCCAGCCCAACATGTTGGGGGTTTTTTTGCCTGGGCTGCCATCTTTTTCTGGGTTTTTTTAAAAATAACATTAAAAAGTGGTTAACAGCTACAACATGTCAATCTTTGCAAGTCATTCCCACTCACAATTTCATCCTTCTGTAGACATAAACTACAGCAAAATCTCTTCATGCTCCTCAAGTCTAGAATGACTAAGGAAGGACACAAGCCGCAGACAGGCTCCTTCTCAAACTGGGGAGCCCGCAGCAGACCCATCTCGGTTGAGAAGGGCAGGACCACTCTGAATCCATTCACTAATAGAAAGACCTGTTGAACACTGACTTCACATGCACACATGATTTCCAAGGACAGAGCACCTTGAGAAAGAGAGGTCATGTTCTCCAATCATCTCCTAAAAGAGTTCAAAATTCAGAAGTGAAGTCGAAGTCCAAAACAACTCCCCACATTCACAACGTTACAATCACCAGGAGAGCAGCAGTCCTGCAAAGGGGCGTCAAATGGAGCCAGGCAACTGCAGAAGCCTGGGAGCCCAAACTGCCAAGCAAGACTCAAAAGGGGCTCTAAGACAATGTTTTACCAGCAGAGAAGGATTAAAAAGCAAAAATGGTTCAAAGACTGCTCTCACTTACTGACACCTGGCCTCTGAAAGCCTCTCTACTCTGTAGTACATATGTAGACATCTGCACCTCCAGCACCTGGGGCTGGGAGGGACAGGCCAACCTCAGACACACTGCGTGAAATGCTGAACTGTGGCACTTCTGCACCAGGTGACATTTTGGTCCAATGTGATTTATTTTTTTCTCTGCAGCCATCAGAGGAGCTGTCAAACACTCATCTGAAAGCTATTTACAGTGTGGGAAACTGCTTTGACGTACTGGAGAAACCACGGTCCCTGGGAGGTCCTGGAGTCAAGGGAAGTCATAGGTGCTCCAAGAAGCTTGGAATTCAGCAGCATTTCTCAAGCAGCACGGATGAATTTTCCCCTTGAGCCATACAGCTTGCTGCTTGCTCTGGGTTGTCAAAAAAAAAGAGGGAAGCCTTTTGAGAAGAGTGGAGGAGATGGTCTTGTGAAGAGCAGCTAAGAACACTCAGACAGCAGAGGCTCAGATAAGCGTGGGTGGGAGAGACAGCAAGTAGAATCATAGATTCGTTTAGGTTGGAAAAGACCTTTAAGATCAACGAGTGCAACCATTACTCCAGAGATGCCAAGTCACCACTAAATCACATACCTCAACACTATATCTATCAGTGTTTTAAATCCCTCCAGGGTTAGTGACTCCACCAATGCCCTGGGCAGCCTGTCCTTTCAGGGAAGTAATTTTTTCTCATGTTCAACCTAAATATATTCCATTACTGTCATTTGGCTCACTGTGCACATCACCAGCCAGCACTAAGGGGCTCTGAGTGAGCAAAGATGTCCATAGTATCATAGAATCATTCAGGTTGGAATTCAGGAAATGGAGTCAAGTTAATCTTGGTTGTCATGAGATAAAGGTGTGAAGGCTCTTCCCAGCATCTGGAAAAGAGGATGAGGTCAAGCTGCCGAGGCCACCTTTGAGCAATGGTTTTCAAGGACTGCTGCAGGACACATCAGGCACAGGGACAGGAGAGAGGTCTTGGGACACACTGGGCAGGAGCTTTTTTGTTGTAGCTTTTCTCAGAAGATGTCTAATACACAGACCCACATTAAATACAAACACATTTTTCTTCTATAGACAGTGACCTAGAAACACCACTTAATCATTTTGGACAAAAGAGAATGCACCAAAGTATTTAATCACATCTTCAGGGGGAAATAAGACCAGTATGAGCAGCTAATCTGCTGCACATCACAGAAACTGCAGGTTTGGGCTGAGGGAGACTATTTTTTGAGCCTTCTGTGATCACATATCCCATTAGACTCCCTGGTACACTGCTTCTGCACTTCTTTACGCTCACTGTTTACATACATTTCTTTTGGCTAGCTCAGAGCTCTAAACTCCAGATTTTGTTTTGCCTTTGGTAACCATCTTTGGGTGGTTAACATCTTGGGATCTGTAGCACCAGGGCCAGCAGTCAGGCTGGATGGCCTATCATCACCTCTCAGCTTCAGGCAAACCACACTTTAAAAAAAAAAGTAAGATAAAAATCACGTACAGATTTTTATGTTCAGCTTTGCTTGACTTTCAGATAATGTTCCTCTGCCTCTGAGGAGCTCAGTATGGGCAGAGAGCTGCTGTCTCCTGCCCAATCCACTCACTGTCCCCATGCTGTTGATGGGATTGGGGTCTATCTTTTGATATTCAAACACACTAGTAAGCTCTAAAGAGGCCAAGAGCAAGTGAGATACCCTCATCAGAATAGTTAGGTCACCTTTGATGTTCAATATGAGCAGAGTATGGGCGAGGAGCCCCTCAGGAACATGCCCTCCAGCCTCATTGTAAAATACAGTCCTCTCTTACAGGCCCCTGAATAGCTTGTTGTTGGAGGTGCTGGGTGTTGTCAGCAAGGAGCCACTTGCTGCACATATAAAAACTTCTTGGCATCAGCGACATGCAAGTGGTATGGCACACCCAGCCCTGACTGGCAGGCTGCACAGGGGTCACTCAGGAAGAGAAAAAAACCCCCTGTTGATAAGAACAGTCATGCCAATGGATTGATGCAAAAATAACAAATCTGTCATTCAAACTGACATTTGAAAACACGGTGCTGGCTTGACAGCAACAAATATCAAGAAGAAACTGGCAACACTCATAGCATCTTACACTGTGTGGGACCAGGATGACCACCAGCTCCTGCTGCCACTTACCAGTTAAAAAAAAAACCTGAGCAGCATCCAAGAGCAGCAGCACTGATCGGCCAAGACAACTTTACAACCTTATCTCCACGTTTAGTAAAAAGCCGTGACACCTTCACCACAGAGCCCATTTCACCCTGCCTGCTTTTATGAAATGCTGTTTGCACCCCAACTGCTGGTTACATCCTTCCCAAGGTACAGCTGACATACTGCGAGACGAGTCTGATGTTGCTATAGGGTTACTAGACAAACCACTCACATCCAATGGTGAGCCCCAGTGCCAGCCCTGGCCAGGGAATTGGTGAAGGTGGCTACACAGGAACAGGGTTTGTGCAGGTTGGCTGTGTTGTTCTGGCAGGAGGTGTCCAGATGCACAGCAAGCATTCCCCAATCCAGGATAAACTGCAGGAACTTGCTGCAGCACTAAATAGCTGTTTGTGCCGAATTGGGAACATGATGGGAAGCATTAAGTACCTGCTGAATTCACACAGCAGAGAAATGGTTTTATTCAAGCATGTTGGAGAAGCTCAGAATGACCTGTGGTGTGAAGGGACGCAAGGGGACAGTGGATGGGTTCATATAGGCTGTGGCACTGCTCCTGAGCATTAGCACAAGAGGCTGACCATCAGCACTTGTAGTTTGCAGCTGGGCTGAAATCCCAAGAAGCCAAAGACCTCTCCAACCAACCAACCTCTCCTTTCAACCAGCACAAGCCAACAGAGCAGAGGAAATCAGCCCTTCCACATTGTCTCAGCCCTTTCTTTCTGAGCAGAAGCAGGTGCCATAAGTACATCCAGGCACCCCTCACGCTGCTGTAGGGAAGGGTAAAGCGACATGCCCTCAGCTCAACAGTCAGGCAGGTTCCAGCAGCGAGAAATCCCAACCTGCGCAGCGGATTGCAAATCTGTGTATTTGTTTTGGAAAGAAAGGCATTAATATCTTATGCCAAACATTCTAAATATTGATGAGCACATTCAAAGATGTTTGGGAATTACTTAAGCACCCAGAATTGTGCCATCTGCAATCTGTGGCCTAATGGCTGCTGTGGGAGCTATCACAAGTATTTCAAACACCCCTTGCTACAGGGAAGAGGTGATGCAGCTGTTACCACCTGCCTATCACAGGAGGGGAAGATGAGCTGAAGCCCAGCAGGACATTTAACAGAGCAATTATTTTTACTTGATCTGTCGAGTGAGACATTTTGTACTACTCCTTTTGCCTTCAATTTTTCTCACACAAGGTCTGAGTTTGAAACACTGGTCTAGTGAGAAGTCTGTCTCTGCCCATAGCAGGGGGGTTGGAACTAGATAATCTCTGAGCTCCCTCCCAACCTAAAACATTCTATGATTCTAATATATCTGTTCTTCCTCTCCTCAAGTAAAGCCAACCTCGGCTCCCTCCTGACCCTCCAAACTAATGCTAACCACAGGTCTGATAGTCTTTTCTGGAGTGACAGCTCAGGAAAAGTCCAAGAAAAATCTACTTTAATATTTGAGGGAAAGGTTTTCCACCATCCTGCTCTGGGCTCAGTCTCTTTGGGGACAGCAGCACGTGGAAACAAACATGAAGCCTGGTTTTCCATCACAGTTTATTTCTAGCACAGTCATACAAAAATGGCCATCAACTACTTGTTTCTGCAACCTTGTGAAAAGTGCCCATTTAAAAAGAAATGGGGAAACTGTTGGGTTGTTTTTTTAAATTGCTTTTATGGATCTACTTATTGCATATTACTGCTATGTACTTGTGCAAGAGAACAAGCCAATAGCCAGCAAATACAAGGAACCTACCAAAACAGACTGCACACTGTTTTCTCTGAATTTGAGCTCTTTTCTCTAACTTGAAAGGCCACTCCTTTCAGTCCTGTGTCTGCTGTTCTCTCTCCTATCACCTGATTTATTACTTCAAGCTCCAGCACCTGTCAAACAGACCAGTGATAAACCTATAGCAAGGTAACCAAGATCACCACTTGACTTGCTGTTCTATGTGAAGACCTTGGGGCAGCCCCCTGCAGCATGTGCAAGAGGTGCTGCCACTCAGAACTCAAAACTTCCCTTCTTGGTTGCTTCAAGAGCTTTAAGTTACAAGAAGCCTATCTTAAAGCTTGAGAAATTCTGGGGTATTCAATAATGCAGCTTATTTATCACAGAAAGCAAAGTTCCTGGTGGTCTCTGCCACAGAAGAAAGCTCCTTCCTGAACTCAAAGCCCAGCAGCCAGCCTGGCTGTTTGCAGCAGGCACTCCCAGCCCAGGAGGAAATAAAAGCACCACCACTCCCACCAACAGCTCATGTAGTGGTGGTCAGTCCTCACTGGTTCCCAAAAGACCAACCCTCTTCTTCACTCCTGTCCTTCAGTCTTAGCTTGTGCATCCAGGCATCAAAAAAAGTCTTTTAAGAATTTCAGGGCTGAGCAGCAGAGAGACTAAAAACCTGAATGAACTGGGCATAAAAGGCACAGACAGGTGTGATCAGAAACAGCAATAAAGCCTCTCTTCAGGACACCAGGAAAACCACCCACCTAAAGTACCGTGCCCCAGGCTATGTTTCTGCACTTGGGATCATCTCTACTCTGATATCCAACTCCTTTCCCGCAATGCATCAACGGCACTGTACATTGAGCTTGTCCCTTCCACTTAGGGGGTCTCTTTGGAAGAGCAGACCAAAAGTGCATCGCCAGACAGCTGCAAAGTTTTCAGTCTGAAAGCATCGGCAGCCAATTTAGGTTCCCTTGATCTTACAGGTTAATAACACTCTGTCTCTTTACTTCCCCTCAGGCAAGAGGCTCTGTTTGCCTGGGCAGGCTGGCAGCAACCCTTACCTCCCTCCTCCCACTTAGCATCACCTTGTCTAAGTCCCAGAGCTGTGTTCTGGATCTGGGCGAGATCCAGGCAGTGCCTTGTACAACAGTAAGGCCTGCTTGTCTGCACTGAAAATGCCTTGGCCTGATGCAATCCATGCTGCCCTTCCTTGAAGCCAGCGGAGCCCAACAGTCTCACAGCCCCACACTGCACCCACCAACCCTGCAGCTCCACCACACCTCATCCAAAGCATGCAGCCAGAAAATGAAGGGTTAGAAACACTGGTGGACATTGAAACCTGGTGAGGGGTTGTTACTTCTACAGGTGTTTTGTACTCTCTGAAGTCCCTCTGTAGTGTTTTGCACAGTTTCTTCAAAACTCCTATTAAGGATTAAACATGAGACTCCAAAATCCAGGGTGTTGATTATAAAGGATTCAGACCACTGACCTGCATAACACAAAGCAATTTGTGAAGAATGACACAGAAAGTAACAGTACTGTGGTTTCTGGTGGCTCAAGGTTAGTTAATTCAGAGTAAAAAAATATAATTGCCCAGCTATCAGGAGAAATTCACTTTTCCTTTTCACTGAGGGTTTCTGGATGAGCACTGTTTGCCACACACACCCACTGCTGG
This sequence comes from Phoeniculus purpureus, assembly GCA_028565055.1. NCBI lineage: Eukaryota > Metazoa > Chordata > Aves > Bucerotiformes > Phoeniculidae > Phoeniculus > Phoeniculus purpureus. The sequence goes on along the minus strand of JAOXOE010044512.1, from coordinate 1,992 downwards.
GTCAGCATGAGCTGCGCTTCGCTAAACCTTTTACAGCATCTGTTCTGTCTTACGTGCCCACTCCAAGACAAATTTCTCCTTCATTTCCAATTTGTTATCTTGAATTAAAATCCCTCTGTGTTATCTCAGATCCCCACACCCCTCCCACACTCAGTTTTAAATGCTAGTACAGAGCAGCATCTTTCCCATCCCACCACTGTTCCACAGCAGCCTTCACCGCCAGCCTACAGAGCCCCACAAACCACCTCTTTAATTGTATTAGTTAATTGTGAGAGAGGGCAGCAGCTCCCCAGGAGGGGCAGGAGCATCAGCCCAGTGTGTCAGGGCTCAAGTGTGGCAGGCAAAACCAAGCCAGCGTTTCTGGGCAGAGGAGCAAGGATAGTCAGAGCTTCAGGACTGGGCTCCTGGATCCTAAAGCCCCTAGGACCCTCAGTCCTGGGACACCCACAAACGCAGAGCTGGGTGGGAATGGGGGAACCCCACAGAAGTGCCAAGAACAGACAGGGCCTGCCGATCTGCACAGCCCCCTCAACTGATCTTACCATGCTGGCCGAAGCTGCCCTGCAGGTATTTAATGTTAAATTGTCACGAACAGCCTACCAACAATTCCTCAGTGGCTGAGTCCAAAGCAGAAGGATCTTTAGCAAAGGGAACTGGAAAAAAATGTACAGGGAAGGAGGCACAATTTCACTTTGGTATTTGTTCACAGTTCTCATGTACAAGCTAATGGTGTTTTTACAAAGAGGAGCCTGCCTGCAGCTCACTCACCCTGTAGGATCCTTGAATCCCATCTGGACGTTACAGTGCAGCCTGCAAGCAGGAAAGCACTGCCAGGTGAACTTGCAACCTCTCATTTGGGCTCTCACTTGCATTTTTCCCTGCTCAAACTATCAAGACCAGCAACACTAGCAGAGCTCACTACCACCTGGGCAAGGCAGAAAAAGCCCCAACCACAGCCACACACAGTCGGCAAACCACCTGCTAAGTCCCTGCAGCGTTCCGTGTAAATTTCTCACCTCTGTTTTTCCAGATTGGACAATATTTTAGGGTTATCTCTTTTTTTCTGTTGTTTAAAGGAACACCTCAAACCTTATGGTTTCTTCCAAAGTATCTCCCTTATGGCTGGTACTGCCTGGCAGAAGGAATGCAGCTCGGCGTGGTTCCCCGTGAGGTTTTTGCACCGACGGCTCCTGGCAGGGCAGCACGTCTCTCCCGTTACATAACAACCTTTCCCCATTTGGTGTCACCTACCATTGAGGGGTGGTCGTGGCTGGAGCAGTCACTGTTGAGGGTGGTAACACATCCTGGTGCTCTCAGCTATGTGCCACCAACCCTGACCAGATCCCTTCAACCTGGGCTCCCCAACCCCAAACCACATTTCTCCCTCTTCCTAACACCAACCGCTTTACATTGAGGGCCTCTGCCAACTGGGCAGCATCCACCTTCCTCATGCCCCCAACCTCATACCCCACAGGTCTCACTGAGAGCACACCCAACCAACCCCAAACCAAACCCTAGACTTCCCTAGTGTCTCCTTGGACACTTTCTCTGGGGTGCTCGAAGCACCCAGGGGAGTGCCACGGCACAAATCCCCAGGACACTCCCCCCTAGCAAGTACCAGCCATAGGTGCCTCTGTGTTGAACCCCAACTCGCCCCGCACAGGGCTGCAGCCCCCTCCCCACACTCCTCGCGGGCAGCACCCACCAGCCCCACGGCGTCAGCCCTGGCCCCCAGGTCTGACCCCCACAGCCTCCAGCCCAGCCCCACACGGCCGCTCCCTCCCTCCCTCCTGCCGCGCCGCGCCGCGCTCTGACCTGGCCCCGCCCGCGCCTCCCGGGAGCTGTCCACCACCGCCCGGTGCTGAAGGCGGCTTGGCGGCGGCGGCTGCTGCCGGCGGCGGCACCCCAGCCCCAGCAGCTTCGGGCGGGAGGTGCCCCTGCTCGCCGCCGCCCTCCAGGCTGGCCTCGTTGCCCATGGCGGCCGGGCGGGAC
>JAOXOE010044477.1:0-37924 GCA_028565055.1 Phoeniculus purpureus | reverse complement strand
AGGACAAGGGGCAATGGGTGTCAGCTGGAACATAGGAGGTTCCACATAAATATGAGAAGGAACTTCTTCACAGTGAGGGTTAAAGAGCATTAGAAGGGGCTGCCCATGGGAGTTGTGGAATCTCCTTCTCCAGAGACATTTAAAAGTCACCTAGATATGTTCCTGTGTGACTTGGTCACACAATCCTGCTGTGGCAGGGGAATTGGCCTAAATGATCTTTTGAGGTCCCTTCCAATCCCTAATATTCTGTGATTCTGTGATTCTATGAAGTCCAAGTGACAGAAGGGTATAAAATCCAACACTCATTCTCATGCACCTAGCTGGCAGAATTATCAAGCCTGATCAATTCTTAGGTTGCTGTCCTACTCTGTGCAGTTTAACAGTATGGATGGAATTTATAAAGATTCACTCGCTCCAGAAATTTTACAGGACAAAGTTCTTCACATAAAGGATCACACTTCCCATCTATCTCTGGAGATTATCTATTCCAATCCCCACCTCTTCTCAAGCAGGGACAACTGGAGCCGGATGCCCAGGACCAGTTGAGCTTTTAGTATCTCCAAGGATAAAGATTCCACAGACCTCCTCAGGCGACCTGTTCTAGCATTCAACCTGCCTTAAGATGAAAAAGGGTTTGTTTCTTTTTAAATACAAGAAATCCTATTTAAACTGTAGTGCCCATTGCCTCTTGTCATGTCAGTGGGCAACACTGAGTAGAGCAGGGCTCCACTAGGTGTTTGTACACATTGATAAAGCTCCCTCAAGCCTCTTCTCCAAGGTGAACATCAGCCACCCTTCCTAACACAGACACTCCTTAGCCTGCAGCCCTTTTCTGAACTCGCCCTGGTATGCCTATTTCAGGCTTATACTGGGGAGCCCAGAACAAGCTGATCAAGTCTACATCATCATAAAACTGGGAAATGCAGATGCACCAAAATCTGCAAGTGAACTAACCAAACTCCAGTGATTTATGGAAATCGTACCACATACCAGAGAAATTGCATGAATGCAAGGAGATTCCTCGCCTATGGATAAAACATTTACTTGCCTCTGCCGACACAGCCATTGCTATACTTATCCTTCCAGCATCCCTGTGAGATAGGAAGTACACACATTGTACACATGGAAAACAGAAAGGCGTGGTGATATCACACAGGAAGTATGTGGAAGACAAGGAATGTCTGAGCATGAGACTAGACGTTTTGCAACAGATGTGCAAGATATGAAGTAAAAGACTTAAATTATTAACAAAGAAAATGAACAGTGCTGCAGGATTCCTAGGAAAGGTTTCCTAGGGTGTATGTTCTGGTTTCCTGGAATTTCACGCAACTTCCATGAAGGCATACATGACTTTTCCTCCTCTCCTTGCATAAAACCCCCCCAACTTCAAATTTATTAGAGAACTGTTGTTTTCCTCTGCGTTGTCAGTTATTTTAGGTACTTTCCTGTGTGTCTCCAACTATTACATCCTAGACAGAAACCATAAGCCCTCAACTTTTATTTTGCTGAGCTACAACACGTAAAATGCTTTTGGCTCTTCTCATAAAACAGGCTTTTCCGTTGCGCTAATAATCCTTGTGACCGTTTCTCTACATCTGTTCCAGTTTTACTGTACATTCCTAGCCATGGGTGACCAACACTGCACAATATTTCTGCAGTTGTGCACCGCCTCTTGTAATAGCACCAGCATTTCTTCTCCAAATACCACCACTCCTAATGCCTCTTGAGTTTGCATTGCCCGATCCACTGTCGCACCATTTCTTAAAACAATTCTCTTTATTACGACACAGAGAAATTGAAGTATGGAATCGCTATAATTGAAATATGGTTGGGTTTTGAGGAACTTCTTTGAAGGAGAGAGCAGTGGATAAATTTCATAGATTAACTGACAAGTCGTTTTCAAATGATAAGCATATGGAGATGTGAGAGGAAAGAAGAGCTGGAGAGGGACAACTGGTGTTACATACAAATGGAACAGGAAGGCAAGAGCATCAGAGTAGTGATTTCTTACATGCAACTGGACTCCCTTTCCTGCTTGGAAGTTCTTGGAACAGCTCTGCAGAGATAGAGTTGCCTGTCTCCCCTTATTTCTAAACAAAAGGTGCCAGTCCTTTGTTTACAGAGAGCTTATTCTGAGAAAATGGTAGACATCAGTAAAGTGAAAACATCAAGTCTACCTGTTTGAATAACCACAGTGCCACAGCAAGGGTCTGGAGGGATAAGCTTCTTCAACTCTTTGGGCTCAGTGTTCAGAAGGAACTATGCCACTTGCACAGGCAGACCTTCATACCGACATCAGAACTAAACAGTAAGTAAATAAACCGAGCTGGTTTGTTACTGTAATACACCATAAAAACTGAGAGAGTGTCTTCCCCCATGTATCCACTAAATGCAAACAGCAGTTTTCCTTGCTGCTGCCACCGCCGCAGAGCTGACAAAAATCTAGAGTCTGAATTTCTTGGGATGATTTTCTTTCCTTTTTCTTTTTCTTTAACTATAAACAAGGAATTTGATATGACAAAAGATCACCTTCATACCACAACGTGATTTCCCCTGAATGTGAATCAAAGCACTGTCTTTCACAGTACTCAAATATGAAGTACACTTTATATTCCATAGGTATTAAATACACACACAGGTCATTAGGTGTTGAGAGGGACTTCCAGAGGTCATGAAGTCCAACCACACTGCTGAGCAGGACCGAAACTAGAGCAGATCACTCTGAGCATTCAGGTGGGCCTTGAAAGCCTACAGAGAAGGAGACTCCACTACTTCCCTGGGGAGCCCATTCCAGTACTCTGTAATGCTTACAGTAAAGAAGCTTCTCCTCGTGCTGAGGTGGAACTTCCCGTGCTCCAACTGACACCCATTGCCCCTTGTCCTATCACAGGGTGCAAGTGAAAACAGATGGTCTCTTTCTTCTTGACACCCAGCTCTCACAGATTTATGGACTGATTAAATCTCTCATAACCTCATCCTTTCCAGACTAAAAAGCCCCAGGTCTCTCAATGTTTCCTTGTAAGATAAGTGCCCCATTCCCTTAACCATACGTGTGGCCCTCCATTGGACTCTCATAGCTCTGTGTTCAACATCCTCAATGTGAAATTGCAAAGCTCACCATTAATTTTGACTTTTTAATATAAAGATTTCAGCAGCATTGGTGTGTTTCTACAAAATATTTTCAGCTTAAATGTACTTTTCAGTTAAAAGAAATGAAGTTGTTGGGATTGGGGTGGAGGGGGGGAAGTTCTCTAGTAGGTTCTACTGAATGCTACCTGACTTTTTCATTGGGAAAATGGAGAAAGCCTTATGCAGTCACAACCCTTATTGATTGTATCCTCTGATGTTCAAAACTATTCATTGCTTCTTTTTTCCAGACAGGAAGAGAATGTTGAAACATGACCAAATGGGCACTGATTAATCAGGCATCTTTTCATACAGCATTTCTTTTTCTCACACAGGCTGCTTTCTGAAGACTTACCACTGGATGAAGAGATTACATCTTGTTACACTAGTCAGGAACTTCAATCATGCTACTGGATACAGCTTTCAGGTCAAGGAGAAACAAGACCATGTAAATGTAAGTGATTATTAACAAGTTCTCTAGTCGTCACTTTATTAAGGCACAAATACCCATAAAATGACTCATTATTGATTTGGAAACCAGTGTATGACCTATTTCCAATTCCTGAAGAACAATGGTGGGGAGACAAAACGTCTTTAGCCAGGGCAGTAATTCCCAGAGTTAGGTATCTTCAACATCCACCATGAAATAATCAGCAAACACACAGGAATGATTGCACGCGGCCCAAGAACATTTCTGAACCATGACAGGACAGAGGACACTCACACAAGCCTTCCTCCTGCCCGTGAAATGCCTGCTGGATTTTATTTGAACAACATAAATACAATTCTCCCACTGCCCATAGATCAGAATTCAGTAAATTTGAAGCCAACATATTAGAAATCTCTCCTATGGGTCATGTAAGTGGTTGTCCAACTAATCTCTAAAGTGAGGCTACCACCAGCTGTTCCGGAGAAGGGCAAAACCCCCCTCCATTATGCAGCTGTAGAGAAGGTGGCATGCAAGAAAAGATCTCTTTACACACACTACCAGTTAGAAACTGTCTCGGCTAGACATGTGGCTTGTGAAACTCTAGGTACTGCTCTATCTTCTTGCCTCTTTCCTGGCTAAATCTGCATTCCATAACTTTCTGTCCTACACAGAGGTCCCTGAACTAAACAATCACTGATAAATAACAAGACAACTTATTAAATAACATTTTTACATAAAATTTTTAAGTAAAACCCCACAACAGCAACAGTTACTGGTTGCTTTTTGACAGGAACACGTTGTCTTTTAAATAAATAAACAAACACACTTATTTTGACTGACCTGCTGTAGCATTACCGCTGCTATTTACAAACTTAATGTCTAAGTCTGTTGCTTTTTGCAAAATCTTGTAACAATGAGTTTTCTCGTCAAATCATAAAAAAGTAGGAGTTGAAAGAGACCTCTGGAGGTCATCTAGTTCAAACCTCCTGCTACAGCAAGTTCTTCTAAAGCAGGTCACACTAGAATATTTCTTCCAGGTGTGTTTTCAATGTCTCCAGAGAGACATACTTCCTGTTCCAGTGTTCTGATATCCTCACCTTAAAAAAGTTTTTCCCTTATGCTCAAACTGAACCTCCCATGTTTCTATTTGTGGCCATTGCTCCATGTCCTGTTGCTGGGCACCATCACTTCTGCCAAAGACCTGTGCCCAGCTCCCAAACTATGAATGTCCAGACCCCTGCTCCTGCAGGTTGGCCTCCTCAGCCACAGCCTCATAGCTGTTGTTCAGAGGCATCTGGTAGGATGGGGTCAGTGAAGGGGAAGTTAGCCTTTTGCCCTGACAATGGCACCGCAGACCGGAGAAGCAAGATCTTAGTGCTGATCTTAATAAACCCTTGTCCATTTTCCCTAAGCTATCCATTGTCTGCCAAATTCCATGTGAGATCTCATCAAGACCTAACGGCTTTGTTTTCTGTTCCTTTATTTTTAATTGTGTTGTTGAACCCACCACAGGAAAGTGCAAGCACTAAGTACTGCTGTTGGCCTTCGTCGTCCCTAGGCAGCATGCCAACAGCACCATGAAACCTGGGGAACAGGGCTCTCCAATGACCACCAAACTACACTGGATTCATTATGTTCACTATGGTAAGTGTTTGCTCTGATCTAAGTCTGGAGCCTGGCTCCAAAACTGCAAATGTCCAGTTCATGCTCTTGCAGAGAAGATGAGGATCCTTAATGCTGCTGCTGGCCTTCATTGTCCCTAGGCAGTCTTTGAACAGCACCATCAAACCCAAATGCTCCTGGCTTTGCTTCACCTACCTACCGTTAGGTTCATGATAGTCCATTATTCTGCTCACCTAAGCCTATAGACTGGCTCCAGGACTGCAAGCCTACAGCCCCTGCTGTATCAGGGAAGACACAACCCTAAGTGCTACTGCTGGCCTTCATCACCCATAAATAAACCTGAGACTGAGGGCTTTGCTATAGCCACCAATCTAATACTCCCATGTACATTTTTTTGCAGAATGAAGAGTATGATCTTCGTTTCAGTATCAGATGCTAAAATGCAGCACAGCCATAAATGCCTTTAGTCAACACACAAAAAAGACCTGCTAATCTTCCAGATCTTTTCCTGAGCCAAACAAACATGAAGTGGGAGGGGTTTTGCAGATATAAGCACTGCAACCTCTCTCTTTCCAAAATTCACACTTTTGGACTCAACACAGCAAATGCCATCAAATTCTTCGCTTTCTATGAAAGACTCAGTTCTCTTAGTCCACCCATCCCCTTGGTTAGAACACAAGATCTGGAGGTATAGGATCTTCTTAACCCAAACTCATTGCCATCAATTCCTCACCTCAATGTTAGAAAGTGCTGAAGTCTTTGTTCTCTTGTAAAATGTTGGGATGTCTCATGACAGCATGATTTTGCAATGAAACATCTCTCCTCAAAATTCTCCCCTTCCTTAGTAAAAACTCAGCCCATAAGGCTACCATACCTTAGTAACTGAGTCTGTAAGTATTTCCAACTAATAATGAGCTGTAGGAGTTGCAATAGATTTTACTGGTGTAATCGTATGTGGATATTGCACTGTCTGTGCCCGTGCTGATACACAGTTCTGGAAAACTCCTACTACATACACATTTATACCTGTCCACTACATTACTGCGGTTATTTAGACTTCCTCTGGAAGACATACCTGTGCCACTCTATGTCTTAAAGCAAATTACTCAGCCTATAGGCTCTTGCCTTAATAGCTCTCGGTATTTTTACATACCTTCTTCATCAACTAGTTTTTCCTTCCAGGGATGTCACTGTCATTATTTCTATTTGCCCAGATGTTTAACATTATTTATCCTGTTAATTATCTGTCTCCAATTTTAAATATTTGTCCATTGTTTGGAACTCAATCCCCTGTAAAATTTCACTCCTTACCTTCGGGGTGTTTCCCAGCAATTCATCATGGAATTATTCTGAGGGTAGGTCACAACCATCTGCCAGTGTAGCGTTGGAACACTGGTTTGTCTGAGCATGCTGGGTCCTGTCACCTTTTCCTCAGCAGGTCAGATAGCAATCACTGTTTCAGCACAGGCATGGTGATTGAAAGCACTGGCATCATTCCTACACTGGAGTTTCTGCTAAGAGTCATAAATTAATTCATTGATCAAAACAAGTGCCCTGGCCAAAGTTACGAGAAGCTGCACTTGTCCCTTATGGATTGTAAACCTGGTGGCAGTTTCCTACATTCAAAACTCCTGAGTTTTCCTGGACGGAAGTCTTTGCCAGACATCATGAAGTTGGACAGATCTGCTCCAAACTGGCAGTCCCAGAAAGCCTGCCCATTACCCCCGAACAGTCCAAGGGGTCAGAAATGTGACGTGTCCAAAGAATGACTACCTTGGCCTGTGACATTCCTGCAGCATCTAGCAAATTGTTATTACTGATAACTGCTGATAGTAGTGAGCAGAAGGTTCTCCTTCATCCCTCTGTTGTTTGCTAAAAGTTTATTTTGTGGGGGTTTTTTTGGGGGTGAAGAGGGCAGAACAAGTCGGCAACGTTTTAAAAACTTTTTAATTTAAAGCAACAAAGACCTTTCCCCCAGGGCACCAGCAGAAAACACTGTAAGTCTGCACCTAAGTTAACAAGCAAGAGGAAAACAATGAAAACCTCGGGATTTACCACTCTTTCCCAAGTCCCTGTTTGTCAGCACTGATTATTTACCTTTTAGCTTCACAGTGTTCCTTTTTCACTTTGGATAGGGGCTGTTTCCTTGCAGATTGTATATTAATCCTGCTCACCTTCAAATCCTTTTGGTCTCGGGGTGGTGCTGTGTGCATTTCAGTGAACATCCAGGCTGTTAAAATTCAGTAGCATTTATTTTAACCAGAACTGAAAGATGAAGTTGAATTCCAAGTTTGGTGATCAATTTATATCTACTTAAAGATAACTAATTGTTAAAGACAATGTCTTTCTTCTTAAGGACAGAGTCACTCCTATGCAGAAGACTTGCTTTAAGCTTGTGTTCCATTTCAAACCTCCCAACAGCAGTCCTTATGTGCTTGAAAAAGCCAGTCCTGACACATGGCATGAGAAGTTATTAGTCTTAAGTAGGGAGGAGTGAAACACAATGTATTTAAGATACAAATGTCTGCTTAGAGAATCCGGGACTGTAACAACAGCTTTTGAAGAATCCTGGCAGAGCAGTTTATGAAACAAGCAGTTGTCCCCTCTTTGGATATAAGCATCATGAGAGAATTAGAGGAGCTGAAGTATTCTCAGATGTTTGTGGTGATCACTCTTGAGTTGAGCATTTGGAAAACGCAATGTGTAAAATTTCCCATAAACAAAAGGACTTAAAAAATATCAGTTCTGAGATGTTCTTGGCTGAGATTGCTGGAACACATAGGAACGGGCTTATGAACATAAATAGCTGATGTGGATTGTTCTCAGGAATATTTGTTCTAAGAAGCTAAAGATGAAAATAAATGAAAGTAAGGAAGTAAAATTTCAATGCAAAAGGTGAGAATTCCCAAAAGGTGCAAAAAGAGCCGTGAATTTTGGAGCTGGGATTGCCACACAATCATAGAACAGTAAGAGTTTGGAAGTGACCTCAAAAAATCATCTAGTCCGATCCCCCTGCTGCAGCAGGATTACCTAGAGCAGATCACACAGCTTTTGAAAGTCTCCAGAGCAGGAGACTCCACAACCTCTCTGGGCAGCCTGTCCCAGCTCTGTTAACCTCGCTGTGAAAAACGGTTGCCACATGGAAGCATCCTATCTCGTTTTTACCCACTGCCCCCGTCCACTGAAAAGAATCTGGTCCCATCGCCCTGACATTAGTCCTTGGCAGAGCGTGTGGTGTAAAACCTGACACCAAACACTAATCCCAGAAGCAAACCACAGTTTGAATGCTCCCAATCAAGTCATACAAAAAAGTGTGTGACTCCCATTTTCTTGCATGAAGGGTCTTGCTGACATCACCTCAAGTCTGTCGCACAGCAGTAACGGAACACAGGGGTGACAACGAGCACGCCTTTTACAAAGAGAACGTTCTCCAGCTCCTGCTAGTCACCAAAGAGTGGATGCACTTTTTTCCTTTCGCAACAAAATGTTATGGCTGGATACTCGATTCGAGGAAGGTGTGTCTGAGACAACATGCAAGGGTTTGGAAATACAACTGTGAGCAGCAGTGAGCAGAAAGGACAAAGCCCAAACTCCGGGATAAAATGAGTTTCTTATCTTTCTGTCATGCTTTGGCTAGCAGGAACAGGTTCCGGTTCCTATTTCTGTCTTTCAGAAACCTCGGAAAATTAAACCAAAGTGTTCAGCGAACACTTTCATCTTTGCCAATGAGTGATAAAGCCTAACTTCACCAAAGGGACAGAGAAGAGCGAAAACATGCATTCAATTAACAGCTTTATTTTCCCCCACGTAGTTAAATCATTATTCATTCACAAGTGCGACGAGCTCTTGGTTAGGCAACTGGTCCTTGACCAAAATCTAGAATCATAGAATCACAGAATCATTAGGGATTGGAAGGGACCCCGAAAGATCATCTAGTCCAATCCCCCTGCCGCAGCAAGATCACTTCACTGCAGAAGTTACACAATCAGAATCACTCTGGGTTGGAAGGGACCACCTGATCATCCAGTTCCAACCACCCACCATGGGCAGGGACACCCCACCCTAGACCAGGCTTGCCAGAGCCCCATCCAGCCTGGCCTTAAACACCTCCTCTTATCTAGAAGGGTTCACAACCTCAACCTCAAGCATTTAATTTTAGATTAGATTAGTTCAATTGCATCACGCAGTGAGGTACTAGGCTACCAAGCCCTTCCTGCTTTGTGTCATCAGTAACGTCATCAGCTGTGTAACTTCTGTTTCCTGTTTAAAAATATGATCCCCAAACAGGTAGGACAAAATACAAAGTGAAGGTGTTTTACATCTCTCTTTCTACCACCAGTAAGAACACTCCTTTCCTTCCGACTCTGCTCTCTTGGAGGGGATTCTTGCATTTTTTGGGCCTTAGCTGTCTGGGTCTTCTGCAGTTGAGAAGAGCTATGTGCCTGAGCCTGCACACTAACCCTTGAAGTCTGGCACTGTAATAACAGCTCTGGATTGCAAAAGGCCTTTTCCTAAAGCTGCAAGCCCAAGACCTTTCACACTAGCTGCAATCACATCTAAGGCTGCAGAAGGTCAGTCGAAGGCAGCAGAGAAAGCTACTGGGCTAGGATTAATTACCATCAGTTTGCTTCAGACCATAATCTTCATCTACCACTGTCTTGGGGGTTTTATGCAGCAGTTTAATCTCTGGACTCAGACACCAGAGCACCAACGAGTGCTCTACAGCCGTCTGTAAATCACGCTTTCAGTGTGCTCAGCACGTGAACAGCTACGTACGAAACAGATAACACAGGTCCCATTTAACTCAGCTTATTCTCTCAGTTTTCTCTGTCTGGATGAGCCACTGCTCAGGCTCACTCCTGCCAGGAATGGTATGAGTTCACCAACAAGCTCGCCACAAGGCAGCGTAGCAAGACCAACAGTACTACTAAGCCTGTCTAACGTGCAAGCACACGCAGCCGCTTCTTAAAAATATCTAGTTATCTGTTTCACTGAGACGATTACTGAATCAGAGCATCAATGAGTACCTACCCAGAAAAGCAATCCTCTGCATCACAGCAGAACCCATATCAGACCCAGAAACAGCTATAAAAGCAGGCAAAATGGGAACCAGAGTTTGTGCTTCTCCTGCCAAGAAGTGACTTGGCTAGATCAACACGCCCCAAGCCACTGTGCTTTATTGACAAACCAGACTGCCTTTATGAGATCTTGCTAGTTGAATGCTGTGCAAAAGCAAGCCAACCACAGAATCACAGAATCTTAAAATAACTTTGGCCAAGAGACCTCTGGAGTCATCTTGTCCAATCCACGCTCAGAACTGGGCTGACTTGGATCAGGTTTGGGCAACCTAATAATCAGCTATGCTAGAGACTTGGACTTCAGATACCACATGTATACATATCACTGATGATATTTTGGATCACATCAATGCCTACAACAGCATAAAGGAATATCATGTTCACAGCCAAGTTCAGACCTATGTTTCCTTCTAACCATAGCAGAAACACTTCATATGGATATGAAGCAGCTGATGCTATTAAAAACCAAAGGCACACAAGGAACTAAGTGAGGTTTGTTTGTATTCCACGCTTTGGCCTTGCTCATGTGTGTTTAGGCCACCAGAACATAGCAGATATGCAAGTGGAGAAGAAGCATCTGCAAATGGCACACATTGAAAAACAGACAGCAGGAGTTTATTTACAGCACTTAAAACCATCAGGTTATTTGTTATGTCCAGTTCTAGGGTTGGATCAAAGCACTCTGCTTGTCAGGGTTTGGATTAGCAAACAGTGATTCCATTACCTGGCTTCAGCAGAGACTTAGGAAACATCACTTCAAATGCAGGATCTCCTTTCATTGAATTTCTGTAAAATGCAGAACAAACCTTTCCAGTCTCAGCTGGGAGATGGAGAGAGTGGGTAAGAAAAAAGAGAGAAGCAGAATTTCTTCCATCACTGTAGCACAATGAGCATGTTGCCAGGTATAACGACGCAAAAGCTGTTTGTAAGTACTTAGACAAAAACTTGTGTCTGCAAGTTTTTGCCTCTTGTCCCTAAAAAGCAATGCCACAACTTTCCCAAAGGTAGGACAAAACGCTGAACATAGAGCTACTAAAGAAATCTAATTCTCTGGGAATGACCACGTGAGAATGACTGAGGCTGGAAAAGCCCTCTGAGCTCATCCAGCCCAGACCATGACCTAACATCTCCACATCAGCCCGACCAGGGCACTAAGGGCCACAGCCAGGCTGGCCTTCAAGACCTCCAGCGATGGGGAATCCACCACTACCCTGAGCAGTCCATTCCAGGCTCTGGTCACCCTTTCTGTGAGGAAGGGCTTCCTAACATCCAACCTAACTCTCCCCTGGCAGCTTCAGGCCCTGCCCTCTTGTCCTGGTGCTGGTTGCCTGGGAGAAGAGCCTGACTGTCACCTAAATACAACCTCCCTTCAGGGAGTTGGATAGAGGGAGAAGGTTCCCCCTGAGTCTCCTCTTCTCCAGACTAAATACCCCCCAGCTCCCTCAGCCTCTTCTCATCAGACTTTCCCTCCAGTCCCTTCTGCAGCCTTGTTGCTCCTCTGGACCTGCTCCAGCCCCTCAGTGTCTTTCTGGACCTGCTCCAATCCCTCAGGGAGGTGAGTGGCCCAGAACTGCCTCTGATACTGTAGGGGAGGACTCACCTCTTACAATTTGCTTTCACAGCTCATGACTTTTTAGTGGTTTGGCTGACCTTGATAGGAAAAGTAAATATTAAGGTTCTCATCTGAATTTTCTATGCTATATGCAGTAAACGCCAGACAACCCTTTCCATTTACTGTATAGCACTTACCACTGCAGTATTAGCAGCACCCATTTATTCAGGCTATCTGCTGGCTGCATGTCTAAGTACCTGCAGATGATGTTAGAATTTCTTAGACAAACATCTTTATTCATTCTGCAAAAACACTGTTATCATCACAGTGCCAAACAGCAAATAACCATTAATTACTAGAGAGATCTGTCTTGGGTCCCTTGGTGACTCCTTTATCAAGATTCAGTAAAACTTGACAGTTCTGAAAGTGTTTTTGCCCTGTGAGGTGAGAAAATACATAATGTAGAGGTGATGAAGGTCAGAGTCAAGCATTTTTTTTTAGGTCTGCTGCCAGGAAACCTGTTTCTAGCTTTTTGCCAGTCCAAGAAAACAGCAAAGAACAGAGTGCTTAGACACATCTCGTGCCAAGTTTCTCTGAAGCCTGAAAGAAGGGAAGGAGGTAAAATCTGTAAGTCTAGGAAAACTCGTTTATTGAAAGGGTCGTCAGGCCTTAAGACAGGCTGCCCAGGGAGGTGGTTAAATCTCTGTCCCTGGATGCATTTAGAAGTTGTGTAGACATGGAGTTCAAGGACAGGGTTTAGTAGTGGGCTTGGTAGAGTGAGGTTAACGACTGGACTCAATGATTTTGAAGGTCTTTTCCAACTTAAATAATTCTATGTACATATTGTCAAGTCACATCTCATTTTGGAAGGGCTCAAAAGTCCTGAGATGACAACAAATCAGCTCTATTTCTACTAAATTTGTAAAACTCATCGAATCTCACCCCTAAACCAAAGGCCATTCCTTCCTGCACTACTTTGCATGAATAGGCATATCCGTGGAAAAGGACGTCTTCGCTCTGTTTCAGATGACAATGTTTTCAATGAGTTGCCACACGTGTGCCTGGATCACTCCAGCAGCTAACAACAGTCAAATACTTTTCTCCTGCCTAATCTTCCAGCCTTCAGGTCCTGTCCATATTCTGTCTGACAGGGCTGTGAAGTCCAGCGACTACAAAGTGCTCCCCTATAGCAATAGCTGTTCCTGCCTAAGTAAACTCAAACAGAGTGAGGACTTCCTATCTCATCCTTTTGTGCTCTACCATTATGCTCTCTCAGCCCCGTTATCACTCTGACTCTCACCCTTCCCAGATGGTAAAGATCAAGTAAAAAAGGCCAATACTCAGATCAGATCAGGTCTCACAGAATACCTCGACAGAAAGCTACCACCAGTTTCACACACACATACACAAGTAAAATCTTCCTGTCCTTGAAAATACAGGAAGTTTTGTTTAGCCAAACCAACAGACAAATTTCACTGAATCATAGAAACATTCAGGCTGGAAAAGACCATCAAGACCATCAAGTCCAACTACTAACCTCACTCTAGCAAGCCCACTGCTAAACCATGTACTTAAGCTTCGTATCTACATGACTTTTAAGCTTTAAAGTCCCTGCTTGTTGTAGGGGGAGTTGGACTAGATGACTTTTAGAGGTCTCTTCCATTCTATGATTCCATGTTGATTCAGCCACCTCCCTGGCCTTCTTTATGTGCCTTTACTTTTATTTTTTTACCAAAATGCCCAACATTGTCTGCTCCAAGGAAGCCTGATAACAGAAAGCATGCAGCCCTGATTTCTTGCTACCATTCAAATGTAATGTGGTTCCCCTCACATCGCTAATAATTGTTATCTGAAGGGGACTACAAGAAAGCTGGGGGATGGCTTTTTACATGGGTGGTAGCAAGAGCACAAGGGGAAAGGGTTACAGAGTTGAAGAGGGGAGATTGAGGTTGGATATGAGGAACAAGGTCTTTCCTGTGAGAGTAGTGAGATGCTGGAACAGGTTGCCCAAGGAAGTTGTGGCTGCCCCAATTCTGGAAGTGTTGAAGACCAGGTTGGCTGGGGCCCTGAATAACCTGGCCTAGTGAAGGTGACCCTGCCTGTGCAGGGGGGTTGGAACCGGATGTCCCTTCCAACCCTGGCCACTCTATTATTCTATGATGATTTGGTCACAGATAAGAGCGAAAGTATTTCCTGATGGAGAATCTCCCTCCTTGTGTCTCCATTTGCTGTGTTTGTATGAACATTTCCCTGTCTATAATAACGAGACACAAAGTCAGCTGTCAGGGGATGATGGATGGTGAAGTTTTGGTTTTTAGACCTCAGGGTCTGGCCCTGCTGCTGTACTTGACTTAGCCTTCAACAGGCACTAACTGCCTACTGAATGTCAGATTCTTGCCAAGGGAAAAGTAGATGCCTGGAACTCCCAAACTGTGGGAATCAGAATAAAGAGGGACATTTTTAACATGATCGCAGGACTGAAATTTGCCCTGCCACTTTCCTGTAAGCACTGTCCCTATTTCTGCAATTCATGTGGCCAGTGTGGGTTTGTGGCTCTGTCCATCGCTGCTGCTCTTTGCTGTATACTGACCACGAAAGCGAACGAAGAATAAAAGGAATGCACAGAACACATGGCCATTTGGCTGACTACTATGTTCTGTTTGCAAAGCAGAGACGAGTTCTTGGAGGTTTCTTCCACCCCTTGTCCCCGAATACACTTTTGTTGGTTTGTTGTAACAAGGCTTTCAATTAAATTTCAATTAAATTAATAAAGCAACAAAGCTTTATTAATTTAGGGGCTTATTTAGAGTCCCATTGGGTGCTGTATCAACACATAGAGATAGTTACCATGAGGTTATACTTAAAAGTTATCCGCCACTCTTCTTTCCATCCCCAAAATTCCAACAATCATTGAATTCTGCTGCTTGACATGGATGGACTGCAGCAGGACTCTCAAAATTCCAAGCATTTATATTATGTTCCCCTTTCTTAAGATCAGGACATGACAAGGTCCCATTGGTCTGAGGTAAAACAGTGGTTTGAAGAATATGCCAGTCATAAGCATAGTGTCTAATGTGTATTATTTTTACATTGCCTAAGTACTGATTGTAACCGTGCTCTTAAAACCAGCCTCTTAAAACAGAAGAGTCCGATGCAGACAGGATGAAATTTCCACTCTTCATAAGTCCCTTAGCAACCAAAATTGCTGGGTGTCCTTCTTCTTTCATCACTGCCTCTTTATGACGAAATATTTATATAGTGGCAAGTTTAAAATGTTTGATTCCTTGTTTAGAGGAAACCGAGAGAAAATCACGGAACATCACGGAATCACAGAGCATTAGGGATTGAAAGGGACCTCAAAAGATCATTTAGTCCAATCTCTCCGCCACAGCAGGATCACCTAGGCCAAGTCACACAAGAACATGTCCAGGTGGGTTTAAATGTCTCCAGAGAAGGACACTTCACAATCTCCCTGGGCAGCCCCTTCCAGTGCTCCCTCACCCTCACTGGGAAGAGGTTCTTTCTCATATTGATGTGGAAGCTTCTATGTTCCAGCTGACACCCATTACCACTTGTCCTATCATTAGATGACACTGAGAAGAGCCTGGCTCCATCCTTCTGACACCCACCCTTCACATATTTATAAATATTAATGAGGTCACCCCTCAGTCTCCTCTTCTGTAAGCCAAAGAGACCCAGCTCCCTCAGCCTTTCCTCATCAGGGAGATGCTCCACTCCCTCATCTTTGTGGCTCTGCACTGGACTCTCTCAAGCAATTCTGTGTCCCTCTTGAACTGAGGGGCCCAGAACTGGACACAATATTCCAGATGTCATCTCACCAGGGCAGAGTAGTGGGAGAAAAGGACCTCTCTCCATCTGCTAACCACCCTCTTTCTGATATACCCCAGGATGCCGTTGCCTCTCTTGGCCACAAGGGCACATTGCTGGCTCATGCCATAAAAATTAATAGCAGTTCAAATTACACAAATTAATCTTGAAGATTTGGGGGTGGTTTATCCCCTAGCGGAAGTAACCACAGAGATCAGCATACAGATATCATGAAAAACTCCAGATTTGATGTCCCTTCTTCTAAGGATGTTCCCCAGCTCTGATTTATAAATCAGATAATTCCTGAGGAAGTGGCTTATCAGCATTTTAACTACTTTTTCATACCTTCTGAGAACTAGTAGAATTAATTGACATCTAACATCCCTAAACAGCTGCATTTCCATGTTTTGGTCAGTCACACCTAACCCTCACCGGCATCAACAGGGTGCCTGAAGCACCAAAAAGGTACTCAGCAAGGCAAGCGCTACTAGCCATTGAGAAGAAGGGATCGTTTTGTAGCTTATGTAACCGTCAGAACTTCTGAAAATTCCAAATTTCCTTGGCTTTGGCAGGAATGGTTATCAGAACATGATTCCCCATTCCTGAAAAATGCCTTCCCCTAGCCATAGATGGACAGCTGTCTGCAACCTTCACACTGGAGAAAGATTTTAGATTATCAGATGAGAATCCACTTCTCCACAGCATTTCTAGAGATTTTTTTTCCTACAATATGCATTAATACAAGAAGACATACAGGGGTCCATTCATCTTGATTTACAGATGGGGCTAGCTGATGGCTATGAGCCTGATGTCTTTTATGTCACTGCGTTCTTCCCAGCACCACTCCAGGCTTCCCTACAAAATATGCTTGTCATTCAACAGCTGCAGAAGAGTTTATCTACTCAGTTGAAATCCCTCAGGGCAAACTGTTTTCTGAGATGGTCTTTACCCTTATCTTGAATCTAATTCACCGAGACCTAAAAAGACATTATGGCCAAAGACTGGCACGACTACAGCAATAATTACCTGTTCAGCAAATAAGCTCCTCATTGCAAGTGCTGCTAGAGCTGCACACAAACCAAGGAGGACGTCAAATCATTGTGTCAGCAATTCTCAAAGACTATTTTAAATGCTATCAAGTTTAATATAACTTTTGCAATAGAGTACAGAATGTTCTTCGTGTTCCTTTGAAATTGATGGAACAAGGCAATTTTTCCAGGTTTGTAGGCATAACATTTATTAAATTATAATAAGAAAATGGCTATTTAAGACCATGAAATGAGAGAGTATAATATACATTTAAAGGTCAGCAACTGCATGAGTTTCCTTATTACACATTTTATCTGAGAAGTACTGGCAGACAAAGAGGCTCCGGCGCCACACGTGTACAACTGCACACTGTAGCTATTCCCTACTCTGACTGGGACTAGGAGCTACGCACTGTTACAGGATGGCCTTGCTTCACCTGGGCTTCTAACAGAACTGCCTTCACTTATTCAGATGGTGACTTACACCCTTTAAATAATTTCCTCTTTATGTATCACACACAGGGGGTGCTTTTGTAGCTGCCATAGCAAGGTCAGGTTGAAATATGGTGATTTTATTCCATATCCACACTGTGCTCCCTTTAGAATGTTCATTAAATCAGTTTTACCATCTCACCTCAATTTCTTTTCTGCAGCCATGGGAAGCTAATATGTCGTACACAGGGGAAGAGAGGCTGTTTTGGGTAACAGTGCCAAACAGAAACAACAGAGATGATCCTCAGAGAAAAGCCAAGGATAAGTTGCCCAGATGAAGTGGAAACTGCTTCACTGAAAGACGGAAAAGAAATGTGATCTAGGTTTTGGCTTTTAAAAGCGTTTTAACATTGCAACATTAAAATACTTTTACTTCTTCCTAGATGTATTTGAAAAGAAATATTGCTGTATTGTTTTTCACACGTAATTCCAACGAGCCTCATTCCACGTTAGAATCTCTTAACTTAAACTGAGTAGGTTTAGGAGGGTTTAAACCAAACATTTTTAACAGCACTTAGAGCACTATATGTGCCTGGGTCCACACACAGCAGCATATAAACACATCAAGAGCACAGCATCAAGCTTAGTTCGTAAACACCTTTCATTTGTTAATAATTGCAACAGTTTCTCCAGATTCAGAGTGTAAAACCCAATATTGTAGCACAGTGGAATATGTCCTTAATGAGATAGGAGACGGACCTGCCTAAGCTTCATAGACCTCAGAAATCTTCATTAATGTTTCCTTCTAATCTGTGGACATATGCATATATATTGCATATGGAACCTGATATAAATCCATCAACATCTATGAAATGCTTCAATAGAAAGTAATTTGGATTAGTACAGGCTCCCTTATACCTTTAGGCTAGTAATCAGCTTCTGAGCACGACATTCAGCTGGCTTAAATGATATATCAAAAAATATGGGGAGCACTCTCACAGTATTCAAATATGTCAAATGCAGCAGAGAAACACTCTCCGAGTACACAGACACAGGTATTTAATGAGGAGGGCTGCAAACCTGGCATAACTTGGAAAAGCACAGCTCTGATTAGGATATAATTATTTTATGCAAGAAATCCATCTCAGAGTTCTATCTCTTCACTGTTAGTGACAGGAACAGATTTTTTACTATTTTTCACTCACCTTAATTCAGCAAAGGCTGTGCATCTATAAAAGAGTGATTCTTATTTTCATCTAGCTCAGAGTTCCAAACAAATTGGAGTTTTTTGCAACAGAGGGAACAACAGTGATTTCTTATGAAGAATCATAGGATCATAACAGCTGGAAGGGACCTCCAGGATCATCAAGTCCATCCCTTATTCCAACATCGCCCTAACCCATACACCATGGCTTCAGGCGCCTCGGTTGTTCAACAGCTCCACTATCTCCCTGGGCAGCCTGTTCCAGTGCCCAACCACTCTCTTGGGAAAGAACGTCTTCTTAAGATCCAGTTGGAAGACACAGAGATGCCACAAGTATTTGTAAACCACGCAGCTCAGCTGCGTGGAGATTTTCTAACGCAACCATTTCAACACGCCAGAAAAATACCACAGTACTGGGATGGAATTCTACTCCTGTATGAATGCAACAGCACCAGAAGGTTTTTGCAGCTTTTTGTCTTTGCTGAACAAGCCTGCATGTTGTATGGCGCAAACGTATCCAGAGCAGCACACACACATTAACCCACCCGTACGCTTACATTTGACTACAACTGCAAAGTTACACAAGAGCCGTGTCGTCGATGTTGGCTCCAGGGAGGCAGAGATGTGGCTGCTGACACACAAATCTCCTTCCACCAGAAGAATTTTCTTGTGACACAGAAGCAAAAAACCCACCAAATAACCAACAAACAGCAACATCTCACCACCAACAGCTCAAGTCTGTCCTGTGTGAAGAATCTTTTCTGAGCAAAACAGAACAAATATGACCAAACAAAACCAACCCCAAAGCTTTGAAAGATCTGTTGTTATAGTGACTTACAATGTTTAAAAAACCATCTCCCCAGTTTATTCTCCATCCTAAACTTTAAATACAATTAGTCAAATAGATGTTTACTTTATTTTATCTATATATCTAAAGATTTCAGGATTTAAAAATAATCATCTATATATGGGCTGTATCGCTTCTGAAGCCTATACAATTAATATTCTAGTTTACTTCTGAGAAAATGTCTGGTTTTTATTTTTTTAAAAGTATTTGTCACATTTAATTTCAATAGATAAGCCCACCAACAAGAGGATGTGATAAAATTAAATTGCCGTTATGTATTCACAAAATGCTGAAACAATAGTCATAAATTAGCATCACTCTAATAATTCAGGTTGCCCTAAACTAATTCTAAAGGTGAGTTTAAATTAAATACTCCCTCTGGCCCCTTCAATGTAAATAAAACATAAGAAAAAGGAGAGATATGTGTCTGGAAATAACACAGTCAAATATATTTGCCAAAAAAATCCTTCATTCTGATTGACTAAAGCTGATTCAACTGTGCCGTGGGCTCTGGCCACGAGAGAGAAGCTGCACTGGATTACACAGCACTATTGAGACATCTCCTTTATATAGGTAGTTTAAATAGTCATGATCCTCTTTTCCACTAGATGTTCTCTGTAAACATTTGGGAAATTAATCACTCAGCAGCCAGAGAAAAGAAGAAGGAGGAAGCATTCATAACTTGGGAAGGTAAGAGCTGCATTTCCTGAAAGAGGTGAGATAGCTTTCTGAAATGTGAAAGCACAGCCTGAAAAATATGTTAGATCCATTGAGATCTGTCACGTAAGGATGACATTCAGCCTCTGAGCACAATATTTACCCAGTGATCAGCCGTGGCTAAGTGTCAGATTTAGGTAGGATGTAACCGAATAACAGATATTATGTGGTCCAATTTATTAGCGTTAGTGTTACCATAAAGAGCTAACTCAGGATACCAGCGCTGAAGTTACACCTCCTGAGTTAGCAAACTGATAACCACTGCTGCAGAACAACCCTTTCCTGACTTGCTTTATCACTGCCGTCTCTCACTAATGGTTCTTAGACTTTGGAAACTGTATTTCACAGTTCTTTTAATGAGACAAATCCCTGTAACTGGTTTTTCAGCCAATTGCGGGAACCCAGCAGACAGGGAGAACTGGACTTCAGGAGTAATGGCACTGACTTAGGCTGCCTTCTGTCCAGCAAGCCGCACCAAAACACCCCATAACTACATTACGGAACCAGTACCAGCATGCTAGAGTTGAGGACTTGTGTCAACAGGTCACACTGAGAGCTTAGAGTGTTATTCAAATTAAAACCCAGGAAACAAGCTGTAGATGGAGAGTACTATGAAAGAGTTTCAAGACTGAAATGATTTACAAGTGGCTCAGAAACCACTACAAGTCCCAAATGTTCCAGCAATCACAGAATCACAAGATGTTAGGGGTTGGAAGGGACCCCGAAAGATCATCCAGTCCAATCCCCCCCAACACAGGAGGATCACCTAGATCAAATCACACAGGAACATGGCCAGGCGGGTTTTAAACTTCTCCAGAGAAGGAGACTCCACAACCTCCTGGGGCAGCTCATCCCAGGGCTCTGTCACTGTCACCATGAAAAAGTTTCTTCTCATGTTTATCTAGTGATGAGGCAGTTCTGTCTGCAGTGGTGCAAATGCAGTGGCATCACTTCAAGGCCACTACTCTGTGTGAACCAGGGTAACTCTTGGGCTCTGCTCTTTCCCTAAACTCCCATGGCAATGAGGAGGTGAAATGTGGGAGCATGACAAGAAAACTCTCACTTTTTACATGCTGCAGCTAAAGCAGAGTCCAGCTGGAGTAGGAATATTCCACATGGTTTGCACAGAGGAGAAAACTGGCCCGGTATATTAATTCTGGAAGCTGCCAGTCTCAGAAGGTGACCAGAAACCTCAAGTTAAACAAACCTGCAGTCAGATTCTGCTGTTTCTGTATCTCCCACTAATTCTTAATAGGAAAAGTAGAGGAAAGTGTGCGCTTCACTTTAAACTCCCTGTGCGCTGTTCTTTTTTCTTTCCTGCTGGCAGAGTAAAACGAGGAGGCAGAAACAGCAAATTAATTATCTTATTAATTATTTTTCAAGTCTCATTAAAAAGCCCTCAATTCTCATCAAGTTCATAGTCCAGTAACATTTGTCTTGAGACTTTATCTCTTCCCCAAAACAGCACCAGTAAACCAGGCTGAAAACTCTGTATTAATCACAATAATTTTGAGTTCATCAATTATCAAACCCTGTTCATAAATGGAGAATCTACCACATACACAAAAGTGAGGGGATTTTTTGACATGCTTACTAGTCCAGTGCCCATGCCAAGGGCCTTGACATGTTCATGGGAAGCATTTTCTAAACGTAGGCAAGCACAAATCACGAAGCATCTACAGGTAACATGGTAGTCACAGAGCCTGAAATAGGAACAGTTATTGTTAGATTAATGAGTCAGAGCAGGACTCGGTAGCTCTAGAACTATCTGGGAGTATTTAAGTCAAGAATCAGGGTTTGTATCATGAGTCTGGATGGGATGAAGTTACAGTACACCTGAGAATTTACAATGAAACTTCGAGACATCTTGCAGTAAGGAAAAAGGAAAAAAAATGAGGGGAGAAGCATGACTGGTGATGAACTATGGACTGAGTGCGGCTAAGTTCTCCCCATAGCAGGAAACTGGTAACTACTGGGAAAACAGTTCTCCATAATCACTGACACTTGTGCTGGAGCCAAACCCAGCCAAACCATTAAGTTGCTTAACCACAAAGAGATGATTAAAACTGTTTTGAGAATCCGGCTGTACATGAAGGTGAGGTGGGAAATGGACTTGATGCCTGGACGTTCCACAAAAACTACACTGGCTTTTATTTCTAATTGGCTTAGGAGGAGGAAATAGAAGATGGAAAAGGCCATTAGAGTATCTCTATGGTGCTGAAAACCTAAATTGAATGTATTATTTCACTATTAAAACATCTGAGGCATTTCTTCATTAACCCTACAATGAGAAGTGATCAACGGTGGGATTCTCAGAAGTGTAATAGCGTCTACATACTCAGCATCCAACTTGGACGAGAAAAAGGCAGTAGTGAAGAGGCTTACATGAAGATCATGTTCAGGGGGTTGCGGAGTCTCCTCTGGAGACATTTAAAAAATGTCAAAATGACATTTAAAAACCTGGACAGGTTTCTGTGCAACTTGGTCTAGGTGATCTTGCTCTGGCAGGGGGATTGGACTGGATGATCTTTCGAGGTCACTTCCAATCCCCGATGTTCTGTGATTCTGTGATCTTAAAGCACATCAACTCTTTCTCTAAAAAATGCAAAATAAGACAAATAGCCTCCAAACCACAAAAGTCAGTAAAAGTGAAATTAACAATTTCTGAGGAAACCCCCCCCAAGTAACCATTTCCCAGTATCACCCCTCTTAATCGAGGTGAAAACAGTTTCGTTTCACTGTGCTGAGGTAATAATCTCTTTTTCGTGCCTGTTCTGCTTTTATGGCTACATCTTGTTCCAATTTTGGTTTCATCCATTTCCGTTTCCAAACAACCATAACTTTCATGCAGGCTTTCCATACGCCAGACCTCATCTGTCTGTGACCTTGAAAAAACACAGGGCCTTTGATGTTCTCGTGCTATTCAAACCATTTTGTCATTTCCAGAGATATCTGAGCCACACTACAGTGACAAGCAGTCATTACTGGTCTGTGCAAGTGCCTTCCTGCTTCTTCTCTTGATGTAATTTTACCATAGAACAAATTTACTGTAATCTTTGCGTTAACTCACGTCTCTCTACAGAGTGAGAAAGAGGTCAGCAGAACAGCCACAGGAGGCTGGAAATAGAAACCCTGCACAGACAGCACCCCAAGAGCCAGGAGCCAGGGGCTGCCCTAGCAGGGGAAAGGAAACCGTATCACACAAGCCCGTCCAACAAGCCAAGCCGACAATCACAAGAAGCTCTCAGAAAGAAACACTACGCTGAGTTTGTGAAGTGACAGACAGATTTACGTGGCTCACACAGCAGCTTCGTTGCAGCCTTGTGTGTTTCTTCTGTTACATTTGAAGGCCGCTGTTCAAAGCTGTTGGGTTTTGGCACTGTTGAACCCAAACAGATTATGTGGCACCATGTGTCAGGCAGCTGAAGCAAAGGGTTTTTGGTCTAACACGTTTGCCTTTCCTGTCTGGGGTGGAGTTTGAAAATCGATGGAGCAGGAGATGTGGGTGGGCCAGCACAGGGTGGGACACCCGAACATCTCCGTGATCCTGCTTGCATCTCTGAAGTCTGGATACTTCTGCCTCTGCCAAACGCAGGAAAGAGGTCATCTTTTCCTCCAAGACAGAAAGGAAGAACACAGAGCAAAACTCTTCAGCAATTATATTTTAATGTAAATGCATGTTTATTTCATGCCCTCAAGTCTTTTAGTTCTGTTTTTGTGTGACAAACATTCCACAATAGACTCTTTAAAGTCTGGCATATGTGCCAGTGCTAAAACACATCCAGCAGAAGACGTAAGACAATTAAAATGAAAGATGACAACAACATGCCACTAATGGGTTTAAATTATTACATTGTAGAATGCTTACTGGTACACCACGGAAGAGCTATCCCCACAGCTCTAAACAAACCCGCGCTCCATCAATAAACTAATCTTTCTTGTGTAATACAGTGAGGTTTCTGTTGCAGCGATGTTTCCATCACACACTCCAGCACCTGCTAACTGCGGTTAAAGGAGTGACACAGCCACGCACCGATTAGCTCAGGCTTCTGCTTCAGATGTGTGAGATGTTCATGGTCCACATCCTCAGTCGATACCCACTGAGAGGGGCACCACTGATTGACTTCTGAGATTGAGCTGGACTCAGCAAGTGCAACAGAATGACCCGCAAGCACTAACGTGCCCAGGCTGCAAGCACTTGAAGCAACTTACAGAATAACCCACTTTCAGGAGCAATCTAATTGAAACAGCATCCCAGATGCTCGTTGAATTAGCTCCTGGAAGACGCTGGAGGCTGCAGGTTTGCAGCCACTGGTGTGCAAGTCAGCTCTTGTCACTCACTCATGCTGCTGGGCACCTCACTGCCCGTCACACAAATGGCAAAGGTGGCATGTTCAGCTACAGATCTTTAAAAGTCAGATTTCAACAATGTGGAGCTCTGGCTGGCTTCAACAGAAATCATTTCTGAAAACCTTGATTTTTGAAAGACAAATGGATAATTACAGTCTGCAAAAACTGAGTACCAACAACTTATTTTTCAGGTTCTCAGAATCATAGAATGATCATGGCTGAAAAGGACCTCCAGGATCATCAAGTCTTCCTTATGTAATATTTGCTTTATAAATATTTCAGAAAGAGTAAGAAAGACCAAAAAACCCAACTAAAACAACTCTTGTCCCTAAAAAATATTGTCCCTTTATTTTATTGTCACAGCAGTAGTATAAATTTTCCCCACCCAACTTAGTTTTATACAATATGGCCACAGTCTCACTGTGATTCCTGACACATGGCTGGATAGCCCAGCGGGCTGGAATGCTGGCGTGGATGGCTCTGTGCCATTCAAGACAGACAAGCCAGCAAAACGGGGTGGTGGACTGGCTCTTGATGTGAAAGAGCACCTGGAATGGTAGGTGGGATCACAGCAAACAGGATCGTTTAAGAGTTCTTAGGATGTCTGCAGAGAAGCCCTGAGTTTCTACATGAAGCAAGCGCTTTAGTCATTGTCCCATCCCTCCTCTCCAGTGCTCAGTCAGAAGTTAAAATCCATTCTCTCGTTGACAGCTGATAAACTTGTCCTTGTTAAAGCTTAGCCTATGTCACCTGAAGCCAGCTACAAGTCATTACTGAGTTGGTTAAAACTGATCACACATAGGAGTACCCACTGCCTGTAGTTCCATCAGTGGTGTCTTATCTCCCTCCCGAGTCAAGATTACCGCTACAGTCCAGATGAGAAGGCGGATGACATTGCATCATATGCTTCTGCTGAACATGAACAGAAGCTGACGAACTGCAGCAGCATCCAGACTTTGGACAAATGACTCTCACTGAAAAGAAAAAACAAAACCAGCACCAATCTCACCAATGCTTCGAGCCCCTAATACAATTCCTCACAGCAATAAGGTATTTGCAGGGAGGATGCAGCAGCTGACACCTTGCTCTCCACCAGCTGCAGCTGTTTAGACCTCCCTCTGACAATTCACTGTGGAAATGGAAGCCTAAAGGCAAAACAATAGAAACAGAATGGCCTTTTAGCTGTTTAACATCTAGACATGAGAAAGCATCTGTACCTTCCTGTCTCTCTCTGATCTCATCACTGGAAGTGTTCAGGGCCAGGTTGGACAGGGTTTTCAGCAACCTGGTCTAGTTGGAGCTGTCCCAGCACATGGCAGGGAGGTTGGAACCAGATGACCTTTAAGTTCCCTTCCAACTCAAACCATTTTATGATTCTGTGATTGCCTGTACAGAGGTAGATGGGTAAATGCACACATGAACCTGGAAGAAGACTGCAAAGAAGTGCAACATTAGCAGTCCACCAAAACAGAAACATTCTGCTCAGGCAGCTTTCTTCTTAAAGCACCTCCAACAGGATCACTTGGGTTTTCATGACTTCTGCTGGCTGACCTTGCCACTCCATTAGATGCTACCACTGACCTGGCCATGCCCCAGCATCAGGACAACCTCATCTCAGAGGGCTGAGAAACCTACAGGTGCAGGATCATTCAGTATCCAAACATTCATTTGTAGGATTGTTTTCCCCCTGCACATTTCTCCTTATTTATGGATCACTGTTTATGGTGCAAAATGGAAAATCTTGATGTTTGTATCCAGAACTGGTGTCAGTGACAAAGAAATAGAGAACGATAGTACCACTTCATACAGCTGTAACAGAGTTCAGCTAAAGTCACTCAGGTGGACCTAATTTTTCATGATGTGAGAGGAAAAGATACTCAAAGCCCTCTTCTGGCTGAAATCATATCTTCAAGTCCCTGCAGCCACCTCTACCAGAAGTTGAGTAGTCTGATGGAAAAAGTATTTTCTTTATTCTACGCCTGGGGAGAACAGGCACTGCTAGGTTTATCTACTTCTTAATAAACACTTTCAGGAAACTACGTTCTGAGTGAGCTGTTCACACCTTCTCTAAGGCAGAACACCTCAAAGTAATGGCTAAGACAAGAAGAAGGACACGTTCTAAGTTGTTCTAGGTTAGGAAAATGGATTCTGAGTATCTCCATTCCTTTCCTCTTCTTTTCCCAAAATATTACATGATAGAACAAGAGGGAATGGGTTCAAGTTACAACAGGATAGGATTAGACTTGATATTAGGAAAAAGTTTTTCACCTAAAGGGTGATCAGGGACTGGAATGGGCTTCCCAGGGAGGTGTTTGAGTCACCACCCCTGGATGTATTTAAAGATTATTTGTATGAGATGTTGAGGGATATGGTTTAGGGGTGAATCTGTAAGATAGAGTAGATGGTTTGGACTCGAAGATCTCAAAGGTCTTTTCCAGCCAGACTGATTCTGACATTCTGTGATTCTGTTACATTTTAAACTCTAAAGAAGTCAGAAAGAAACCGCTCATCCCCAGAACTGCTCAGGGAAGCTGAGTAACGAAGAGCTATAAGTCTAGGTTATTGTTTCCTTCATGTGGGCTATCTGGGGAGACAAAAGCCCCAGGGCTGCCCGGTCTCATCTCCTGCTCCGAAGGCACCGGGCACAAATGCTGCACCCAATGGCAGTGATGGTGTAGGATGGTGGCAACATGCTTTGCCTCACCGCCACCATGCCAAGCCAAGCTGTGCCAACAAAAAGCCTTTTCTCTGCCTGCACCATGAGGAAACCACTGATGCTGATTCCTCCCAGCATCGAGCAAAAATGAAGCTGTTGCAAGCCAGAGACATTGGATGGTGAGATAACTTTAAAGAGAGAAAACCCAAAGCCCGGAGGAGGAGGAAGGTCCCTACTGGATGAAGTCAAGTGGCCACTGCCATTGTGTGCTCACCACATGGCCAGCCATGTGGCCGTTGCCACCTTGACTGGTTGAACAGCAGGAGGAGAAACTGTTTGTCATTTTGCTGTTGAGAAAACTGAAGATGCTCTGAGTAAGCGGGAGAATAGGTCTGAAAGGGCTTGTAACTCTTAAGGCTTTGGCAGATTGCTCAGGGAGAATGGGGGAGCTGGGATGGCGAGGGGTGGCCCTTCCCCTTGTGCCATTAAGTGTGTGTGTGCTTTGTCCCCTGCCCCAGGGATCCTGGTGGGAAGACAAGTACTGCTTACGTAATTCTTTGCTCATTTGTCTCAAAAATATATGTAATGGAATTATGATGAAGGTTTCTGGTTTGTGTGTTTTAACTTGCTTGGGCTTTTTCTTCTTTCTGTACATGGTTATAGATTTAATAAACCCATTTTGTTTCCTCTAAGCTGCTTCATTGCCTGGTAAATTCTATCCAAGACTGCACCTCAATGCCTGGCTACCTGTTGTTTCTGTTTGGTTTGAACCTGCGACATAAGTATATTTATTTCATGGCATTTTGTGTATGGGCAGAATTGTTCTGCTCTCCTAGAGAGTCATTTGATTCCTGTCTTTCTAGAAAAGGGTTTTATAAACATCAAAACATTCAAGCAGACAGCACTATCTAGGTCTTCACAGAGCACAGAAATACTATCACCCTTTTCCTTTTCCTGCTCTCACTAGGGTTGGCCATGCTCAAATGTTTGGCTTAATTGAGATTCTATACTTTGTGACTGCTAAAATGAAAATTTAATGTGGAGCACTCTTCTATCAGCACAGACTGGCAGAGGGGAAAAAAAGAAGGGAATCATCATAAGTTCAAAAATCACATAAGATACTAGGCCAGTGACTGTGAGAAGAGTTTGCTGCCAGTGACACACTATTTCTATGCCCTCCTGTTTGCATGTCTTTGCCAAGAAGCTCTATAATGATAGCTCTATAGTGATTCCGTGATAATGAAGGCTGTGTGTTCATCTTTGTATTTGAAATGCCTTGCCTAGGGTTATCTGGCAGTCCAGGATTAAAACACAGCCTCTTGAACATCAGCACCCTGATCCAGCACAGTGGATCTAAAAAAAACTAGATTCACAATTCTTCCAGAGCTGGACAGCTCCCACACATAGACTCTTATAGGGCCTTCTCTCCTAGAGCTGTATCTACAGTTCTCAGTTATTCTTCACAGAACAAAAGCACCACAGCCATTTTTATAATTATAACTTCCCTCATGCATATTTAATGATAGCTAAAAAGAAGTTTTTACTATCATTAATCACAGAACAATTGAGGCTGGAAAAGCCCTCTGAGCTCATCTAGCCCAGACCATGACCTAACATCTCCACATCAGCCAGACCGGGACACCAAGGGCCAGGCTGGCCTTCAACACCTCCAGGGATGGGAACTCCATCACTGCCCTGGGCAGTCCCTTCCAGGGTCTGATCACCCTTTCTGTGAGGAAGTGCTTACCAATATCCAACCTAACCCTTCCGTGGCAGCTTCAGGCTCTGTCCTCTCATCTTGGCTACAACCTCCCTTCAGGGTATTGTAGAGAGGGAGAAGGTCCCCCCTGAGTCTTCTCCAGGCTAAACACCTCCAGCTCCCTCAGCCTCTCCTCATCAGACTTTCCTATGCTTTGCTATGCATCCAGATTCATTCTCCCTTGAGACTGTTATTGCCTTTGTTCATTTCTCTGCACTGAGGGGCACCAGTTCCACAGGGTGATTACACCCAAAACCAAACACTCCTGGAATTCTGACTCCTTGACAGAAAGTCAAGGATGTGATTTGACCCCTCTTTTCCAAAGGACAAGATTTCTGACTGAATTATTTATCAAACTAAATCGCACTATACGTTGCCCAAACCATCTGAAGCAGACAAGCCGAGGAAGGCAGGAGATTCTTTGGTGGGCAGTGTGTCAAACCAGGCACCAATCCAGCACAATTATCAAGGAAGTCTCCATTAGTTTCCATTTTCTTTGCATGGTCCGAATCCAAAAAGACCCACTTTCAAAGTCAATTTGGAGTCTGATGAAGACCCAATATCTAAGAAAATTAATACGGTTGATACTTTTAAAAAAAACACATAAACTTACTCGTACTTTTTGAAAGACAACACACCCAGGGCGTTAATGGTGAAATGACTGTGTAACAAGCAAAGAATAACTACTGTACTGTGGGTCTCAGGCCAACCAGAAATCCAGTTCTCAGAAGAATAAACATTCATAAATTCTGCCATCTAATTTTATATGGCAACAAAAATGTACGGTAAATTTCACAGTCCTATTGATCCTCATATCATTGGCACCGTCCCAGCAATTGATTTAGTCATTTGATCGGCTGGAGAAAGGGAAAGGAACGTAATATTTTAGTGGACTTCATAAATTCAAAGCCTCAACTTTCAAGTCCAACCAATAATACAATAAACCATAGAGACCATAAATAGAACAACTAAAGTTTTGTAATTAGAGCATGGTTTATAAGGTAATAATTTAGCAAACGGCGGGTGTGTTTGATTTATTCAAGATGCACAAAACATGTTGCATGTCATCAGAGGCAAAGCAATAGATTTTCTAAATAAATACTCAGAACAATCAAGTTGTGCATCTTTTTGCCACTCCTCCATTGCAGACCCTCTGCCCAAGAGTTGAGAGCTTATAAAAGGAAGCTACTACACTGCCCTGTGCCTGGACCAGTTCACCAGAACATAGTGAGCTGGAACACTACCCAAGAAGCACCCTAGTTCCAAGGCTCCACAGGTCCCAGCATATTTGTTAGCTCCCAATTTACATCAGCTCTTAAAGTTGTGTATTGCCCAATCCTCTGTGCAAACTTGACAGTAAAATCTCCCACGTGAGGACACTAGCTGGCTGCAGCTAGCTAGCATTGCTGGCAGTACAGGACATTGTGACAGGGACTCACAAAGTGTGGCCCGCTGTCTGTTCACAGTTCAGGATAGCATCATGTGAAGTACCTGCCTGCAGCAACACAGGCTCATCCCTCTGAACAAAAGGCACCTGCTGAACAATTCAGCCCAGGGATGGAAGCTGAAGTCACCACAGACCTGCTCAAAACAGCTGCCTGACAAATACCATCAAATATATGACTTATTTCCATTTTAGCTATTACTTCTAAAGAGGTGCTCTCCCCATTTTTAATCTTAATTTCTAAGCATCTTTTAAAAAAGAAAAAGCTCCTCTTGAGTTTCATCAGAAATGACTTGGATGATCTTCTGTTAAAAGAATGACTTTTATCCTCATTCAAATACATATTGTATTGGCTTAGAAACATCAAAGAGGCAATGTCTTTACATATTCTATTTCTAAGAAAAGAAAAGGAGTTCTCTCTTTATTAACATTGGTAATGTTGAATCTTATAATGAAAAATGCACAAAAGCAATATTTTTGATGAATAGGTAATAGAACAGCACTGAATAAGACAGAATTAATATATTTTTTCCCAGAGACTCACTCAGATAATGCAGCGGGAGAATTTTGAACTGAGACAAAGCCACAAGCAAAATGAGGCCGGTGGTCTTCTGCTCCTGCTCTTGCAGCCCAATATTTTTATTGACCTTGAAAAGCCACCACGCAGTTCAAGCACAGCTATCAACATCCAGCTGCCAGAGCCTGCAACAAACGCAGCAGGAGGGTTTTCTCTCAGGCCAGAAGTACTTTGCAGGAGACAGATAACACTGTTTGACCGTGCCAGGGTGCGAACACTTCCTAAGACCAATATGTGAATGATGAGAGGAACAAACACACGGAATATTACAAGTAATATCTTTGTACCTGTGAATCTTTGAT
This sequence comes from Phoeniculus purpureus, assembly GCA_028565055.1. Taxonomy (NCBI): domain Eukaryota; kingdom Metazoa; phylum Chordata; class Aves; order Bucerotiformes; family Phoeniculidae; genus Phoeniculus; species Phoeniculus purpureus. The sequence goes on along the minus strand of JAOXOE010044477.1, from coordinate 6,971 downwards.
AGAGGTTTCATTACACCAGCAAGTGACATGCAGAATCATCCATAGCCTTTTTGGTAGACAGCGGACGCATTTCCCCTCCCAGATTACCAATGACAGGAGGAGGGGAAATGGCCTCAAGTTGTGTCAGGGGAGGTTTAGATTGGATCTTAGGAAGAAGTTCTTTCCTGAGTGGTTGGGCACTGGAACAGGCTGCCCAGGGAGGTGTTGGAGTCACCATCCCTGAAGCTGTTTTAAAACAGAGTAGCTAGAGCATTTGATGTCGTGGTCTAGGGGTTAAGGAGCTGTCGGGATCAGGGCTGGACTTGGTGATCCTGGCAGTCCTTTCCAACCATGATTCTATGATTCTGTCTGTACTGCATGGAGCACAATAGAGCTTTATTTGTACAACCATTGCAGCAAGGATTTTTTTACCTTCAGTGCTTGGAACTTGGCTTATGCAGGGACCTGATGTAAAATAAAAAGACAACAATTTCTATCACAGACCAACGTCTCGTCTGAAGTGTGGTTACTACATTTGGAAACAGTAAACAAGAAGTTAATAATTCATTGTGTTTGTATCTGTCTCTGTGTGGACTGAGCCACTGTCTCAGCCTGTTGACTTCTGCATGGGCATGTATGGGAGAAGCCTTGTACAGAGCAGCAGACACTCCTAGTGATGGTGCAACGTCACTCTTCCGTGCTTGAGGCTTTCTGGGGATGAGGGCTGGGCATCATCATCATTTCAAGTTTTTACATTACACAATATGGAGACAGGCTGAGGTCTGTAGCCTCTGGGTGATCCCTGGGAAAACAAAGGTGGCTCTTCCTAGATGTTTCAGCATAACTTTATCTAGTCTGGAAAGTTAAAATTACAGCCTGGCTGCCTTCCAGCTACTCAGGTTCCACAGAGACACTGGATTTGGACAGAAGCAGAAAACTGTGCTGATCAAATCTGAAAGTATCTCAGGACCCCAAATCTATTGGGAAGTTTTTCAGGACTTCAAATAATAGGTTACACTTGTTTCCAGCGTCCTCTTAGATTCCTAGAGGGAAAGGTATTTTACTGCATGCCCAATCTGCAGGCACGAAAGCAAATTGAGACAGCTGGAGGTAATAAAAGGGCTCAAATCTCTCCTTGAAAACTCCTTTGCTTGAAATGATTCATTCAACACTTCTGAGCTTAGTGCTGAGGAGTGACTTCCTCATCTCACCATTCCTCCTTTTAGTAACACTTTTAACATCTCCTGACAGCTATTATCATGGCAATACTTGGAAACCATGACTTAGGTAGGGCTCTCTTAACCAAAATACAACATTGCTACCATGAAGTCCAATTCATAATAATTTGAGAGCCCTTACTGGTTTCAGAAGCTATGTGCACTAGAAAAGTAACTTTTACTGAATGCAAAATCTTGTATTTTCATTGACTCCTACAACAGAGACCTTAAGAAAACATCGTCCCCAAAGAACCACGTCTGGAAGATTCTGAGCTTATTTTCTTCCTATCAAGTTCTTTAATCTGTCTCTATTAGAAGAGGCAAACACAACACATTCCTAAGCTGCTGAGAGCATCGTCGTTGTTTGGACTTCTGCAGTTTGTCACGTACGAGGGGAACACTTACCATCATGGTAATTTATGGCACTGTCATAACTACTTACCACAGCCAGCAAAAGACTACTTTAAAGGAATTACTTCAGGATACCAAAACACCAGCTTGCTTTTGCTCTGGTCATTTTTCAACTTGTCCTCTCTGTAGAGGGGAGTGGAAGTACTGTCTCGATATGCAAACAGAGCCCAAATTCATCCATTTATATAGACCCCACTCATCAGCTGTGCAGGGTGCAAACATGCATAATTGTTGTGGGACGGTACATATGGGTCAGGTTTGATTGCTTAGGAAGGAGGTAATAATGCTGGACTAATTATTTTCCTGACCTGATGGGTAATATTTTATCTAACGCCATGCTATGGAAGCTAAACTAGCTGGAGGGAAAGGGAAATGTGTATTCTCAAAGGGGTAATGCAAGTTTATGCAGCACCTCTGATTTTGCATACATCCAGTGATTGAGATAATTTCACAATATTATTTATTCATTATAGTTTTGTTTGGACTACCAATGCAAAGGTTCCATTTTCCTATCCCCCTCCCCGTGCCTAATATTTTTTACAGTTGCATTTTTCAAACCATTTACTGTCTGAAGGGTAAGTAGAATGACACTGCTCATAATGCGCAAATAAATGTGAAATAAGCTAGTCAGCCCAAGTGGCATGAATTACTGTCACTGGTAAAATAAGGCAAGAGGGAACAGCTGCCTTGGGAGCTAAAAAGGGACTCGAGCAGGTACTGCTATTGAACGACTGGAATAACACTTACTATGATTTATCAAAGACCACTTGAAAGCACTTCTGAGGCATTAAATAAGCATGAAAAGAGGCTTTAGTGGCAACAGGGCTATGCCAGAACTGAGTGATTAGGAGGCTCAAAAACTTGACCCTAACATGCAGCCTATGGAAAAGGGATGCAAAAAATCTTCAAAGCCTTGTGGAAGTGAGGGCCAAGTACAGGCAATTTTGAAGAGATGACCACAGAGCTGTTGGGTCCCCATTATGAAAAGCTGATTGGGTAACTATGGACAAAGGGACAAGCTCCAGTCCATCACCACTAGTGCAGTCACACACCAAACCACCAGAAAATGGCTTTGTGTAGGGAGGATGGCATAAATGGAAGAAAATACTTCAAATATTTTCAGTTGCAGCATCACCGCAGTTTTACAAAGAATTTGCTGCACTCCCAGTTTCCTCTACTAATCTGCAATTGTGGCAATGTGTCATGGTGGGGGCTGGAGCAGGGGTACAAGACAACATTCTGACTGTGCCTAATGTCCTCTGCTCAGCTGACCTCAGGTCGCAGCTCTGAACAGGCCAATGCCGTACTTACACATCTCCCTTCTCTAGTCAGTGCTCAGAGTGCTGGCAGGAAGAAAGCATTCTGATGCTGGGCAAGCTTTTAAGGTTGGCCTCTCTGAGTGATGCAGATCTGTATGAAAATACAGAATGTAGTAGCTGTAAGAAACTACAGGCTGGAGAAGGTAGTAGCTCCCCAACCATGCTACCAGAACCAGCATTTCCCTGTGCCTAATCCTCATCTCACAGCAAAGGTGTGCTCTGCTGCTCCCAGCCAGCACAAGTGTTCCACAGGAAGGGAATGCTCCTCTCTGTCCAGGGTCACGGCAAGGATTTTTCTGCTCAGCAAGGGACAGCACTCTGTAGCCATGTATCTGTGCTGCTGATGTCTTGCAGTATCTGTTTTTCTACACTACCTTGGCTGCACTAGAGGGACGCTTCCTCACTTCACTTTCTTCATGAGACAGTCATTAAGCAAGTTAATAGAAGATTTTAAAAACAAGAACCTTAGTGTGAGCCCGTGCGCGGCAGAGTTCCCTGTTCTCTGTCCCATCTTCAGAAGAATGATTTCCTAAAGACTGCTGTGGGTGAGGAGAAGTATTAATGGAGAATTATGAAGTGCAGGGAGGGAAGTACAGTTTTTCTTCTTAGACCACTTAATAAACTACATTTCACCATCTAACTTTATGATTTTCTGCGAAATATAGACATCTCCCTACTTCTCAGCAAAGATTTAATAGCAGCAAGCTGTAAAGTGCTTTCAACAGTACCAGGGCTCCGTTATTTTCACAAAATATACTACTGTCATTTACTTGCACATTATGAAGTATTATCATAAAACAGATCTCACACAGTCATCAGTATGAATTAGTGAAGCTCTGTAAGTTCAAAGAGTTGTTGCTATTGTGGTTCATTTAAAGGACTAAACCCTGTCCTTGTGCCTGGAACCAAAAAATGTTTGCAAATACCTCAGAACATGCTGACACTGCACCACACAAGACCTACACCATTTCCTTCTATTCCCAGGAAGCCTTCAGACATCAGTTATGATACCATAACAAAGGCAGTTTTATCCAGAGGAATCTTAAATAGCACAAAATCAAAATAGCCAGAAGGTCATCTCTCCATAGCTGGTAAAACAAAGATTCAACAAAGTAACCCCTCGCCTGTGTTTTTAACAGGAGAGAAAGGACCAAGACAGGCCAAGAGGCTCTTCATGAGGCTCCACGGGGTTTAGCTGAGATGGGTTGATCCTCCCCATGACACCTCTCCTGGTGCAGTGTGTGTGGTGGTAGCTGGAGAGGTGTTGATAACCCACTAGTGTTTTGGCCACTGCTGAGCAGGGCTTGCACAGAACCAAGGCTGAAGGTGATGGGGCTTGGGCTCCTTTCCTAACACTGTCCCCAAATGAGGAGGGCTGAGGGATGGGCCAAGCCAGCTAACCCAGACTGATGATAGGGCTATTACAGACCATATTGCACCAGCTCAGATACAAAAGCAGGGAAAAGAAGGAAGGCGGGTGGGGGGCATTCATTGATGATGTTTGTCCTCCAGAGCAATCACCATGTGTATCAATCAGGTCCTGCTGTCTAGAACGGTGGCTAATATCATCTAATGGTGGCCAGTAGAGAATAATCTTACTGTTTGTCTTTGCTCCTGTGCATGAGCTTTGCTTCTGCTTTATTAAACTGCTATCGTCTTAACTGGCAGGCTCACGTTAGGTTTTTCTTTGCCATGTCCATCCCAGAAGAGGGGACGATAGAGCAGCTGTGGTGGGAACCTGGCCTCAGACTAACCACTACCTCTACCCAGAAACTTGCTGCCTATGTGCAAACCAGTAAGCAATGAGAGATGTGAAATGTCCTCAGTAAGGTCCCATTAGCACTGCAAGGAGTAATAGATGGGAAGGATCTGTGCAGCCACGAGGCAAGAGATGCAACAGAACTTGGTTTCTCTGCTTTGAAAACTGTTCTATAAATTTATTTCCCATAAATGTCCAAATTTAGAGATATGAGGCAGTATTGTAGCGCAGATGAGTTTTGCTTTGTCAGATGAGTGCGTCCGCACAATGGCACTTGCACAAACAGAACACTGTAAAGTCACGTTAAAACAAGGATGGATCTAATTCCTTCAAAAGCAGTTGAACCTCACAGCCCCTTTATATAATATTTCAGTGTACTTCAGCCACTTCTTTCTCTGTTGTCTGTTTGTAGCCACAACACAGCTTGAAGGCTGCTGGACACCACATCTGCTTTAAACCCCTGTATGCTTTTCTGACAGCAATATCTGAAAACATTGTGCTACTTCCCCAATGACAACGGTGTTATTTAAAAGATAATTACGTGTCTCCAGGAGAGGCTAACTAACACTGGTGAATCAGGTGTCTCTGCAGCTGATGGTGGCAGGTGAGAAGAGTCTCACAACATTCACAGCTTTAGTCACAACATCTCTGCAAAAGTCCTCAGGGATTTAGAACAACGAAACTGTAATCTAGCCAGTCATTCAAGAAAGAGCCATAACCAGATATGCAGACACCTCTGTATGCAGAGCTCCTTGTATTTTTTATGAGGAAAGCACTCTTTGCCTTTCCTCTCCTTCATGCATCCCTCTTCCCTACACACGAAGCTCACAAAACAAACAATGCAGGACAGTGCTAGGACAGAAAAAACCACCAGCTTTGTCTTCATGGCATTGCTCAGGTCTTATAATGAATATGTTCCTCCATGCAATTATTTGTTTTCAAAAACACTGGAAACACCATCAGTTGTTTTACTTCTGTAGCAGAAGGTTCAACCAACAGAATTAACTAAAAGACAAGGTCTTTGAAGACTGCACTTTGGTTTCCTTGCTATAATTTTATTTGATAACGGGGGAGCTCATTTATGGAACACAAGGCATTGTTTATGTGCAATTGCTTTTTGCATGTTATGGCAAATATTTCTCTCCTTCCCTCACATTTCAAAAGGCAACGCTCCCAAGAACATGCACAGATTTTGTAGGACTTGCTGGAGAAGGTTTAACCAAGAGACATGCAGTGGAAATCTTCACCCCCTAAACCCCTGCAGAGGTCCATATCAATAGCATCTTATTTGAGTAGCAATAGCAACTAGAATCAGTCTGACATGGCAACATGAACTTGAAGTGATTCTCTGCAAAACGTCATTAGATCACCGCCAGCTTTTGGGCTTTGATAAGCCTCAGCCAAAACAGCCAACTGAACAAATTTCAGTCCCAGAAGAATTATGGTGAAAACCAAGGTAAGCATCATTTGACTGCAGTCCCAAGTACTTTCTTGACAAAGCTGAATGACAGAAGATTAAAATGTGGTGCTAACCATAAAAAGTGTTGGTTGGGAGAAAATTAATACATTGGGCTTTCCCTGAGCCAACTTCCTAGTCTTAATCATCACACTGCAATGCATCTGAAGTAGTGTGGCACAGCTGGAAAATCTAGCATGACATGAATCCACAACCGAGAAACGTGATTCCAAATTAAGTCAATATCCCATTTTTAACTCTCAGAAATTTCAGGCTGCATTAAAATTTGAAAGTTGTAAACAAATGTGTCTTGCATGAGCACTTGAAAGGAAAACAGAAGTCACAAAGCTGATGGAGGTAGTGCAGATAGTTACTCCTCTTCTAAGGCTGCACATACACCTTGTAAACTCCACTTGTAAATGTGGCTCAACCTTAGTCAGTCCTGTAACCGAGTCTAGTAAAACTAGACTGGCAGAGCTGACCAGACTGCAATCCTTACAAAAGCTTCAGCTTCAGCCCAGCTCCTGGATCATGTTTGGATCACATTGAGAAAGAAAATCTGCAATGCTGACAAACCAGCATAATGCAGAAGCAGCACAGAGGAAGGAAACAACCTACGATCCCAAAACACTGTAGAACACAGAGAATTCATTTCAAGAGCACGGGAATGAGGCGCTATGCAACCCTGTGTTGGGTTAATGCTTTAAGAACCCAGGAACTGATGTATTTCCCAAACCACTCCCCTCCACACCTCGGTAGGAGGAGGCGGGGGGACAGGAAGCGGAAGGTTGCGCGGGCAGCCGGCGGGAAAGACGGAAGGAGACCTGCAG